>CANNZV010002031.1:0-85854 GCA_947561585.1 Caprella mutica | reverse complement strand
TCTCTTTTCATCACATTCATTCCTTGACAAGTGACTGTATTCACGGAGTAGCTTTTCTGCATCCATAAGCTTCGTCAGCCACCAGGGGCTCTATCTGAAGCTGTCTGTGGTGAATGGAAGAGAAGGGGGGTGGTGTCCCTTGCGCCCCGAACTGTTGTAATTTGGATTGTCTTTCTTCATGTTTATCATTTATTTTAACGCTAATTGGCAATTTTAGAGGATAGCACTAGGGTTATGCCCTTCGCTACGAGGTCTTAGATTTTTGTGTTTGGTAGGCTCGTGGCTTCATTTACTATCACCTTTTCATTTTCCTCTTCCATCTGTGAGTTTATTGTTATAACTTAAAGCTGTATGGTTTCTTTTATTTTTTTATATAACTTAACTTGATAGATAATGAAGACTGTGATATTTTTAAATAACTAGAAATTTTGTTTTGTTTATAAATACATTTAAAAATTAAATATTTATCCCTAAAATCAGTTCGTATCAATTATCCTTTTTTTGGTAGGAGTGTTAATCAATATTAATTTATAATGAATAATGATCCATAAGAAAGAAAATTTTCACAATATTAATTAATTCTGAATTTTAATAGGATTGGGTAAAACGTGATACCAATGTAGGTCCCACCTAGTACCCACGTTGAAATACCATATAGTCATGTTGAAAACAGGTGGGGCCCACGTAGATTTAACATGGCTACCCAATATTGTCACCACATAGACCCCACATGGTTTTCCCACCTCTTTCCAGGTGGGCGTACCACGTAGTACCCACATGGGGCCAATCATTGTGGTTGCTTGGGATATAAATATAAGCTATCAAATCTCATGGCCTTTTCAACAAAATGGTAAAAAATATATTACTACATATTGAATTTTTTTTCTAGATTGATCATGTTATCATGATATGAGAGAAGTTATAACTATCAGGATGACTTTTTGAATTGTATAGATTTCATATTATAAAATCATTTAAACTTTTTTCATATTGCAAAAATTCAGAAGTTACTCCTGCAATTCGCTTTGTCGAACCTTACTGAATTACAACGTGTCCCAAATATTAGAATATTCCAAATGCTATGGCACCATCGATGGTAAATATATCTGCATAATTTATCCACAAAACTTTGGATCTTTGAATTACAACTACAAGCAATATTTTTGCTGCTTCTACAACGCGTAGATGACGATTGTAAATTTTGTGTGTGCTGATGGTGGTGCTTACGAAAATCTGAGTGATGGAGGAGTGTTTAGAAACAGCGATCTCAATAAATTTCGGGAGAGTAACTTATTTGATGTGAAAATATCCACTAATGTTTAGCTTACTATATCCATAACAAAGGCATCAACTGTCCTTCACAAAATAATGGTAATGGGGGAAAGTATTGACATGGACATCGTTGTAGCTGATGAGGAAGGCAATTCTATTCATCATACAAACACTAGCTCAACAGTGAGGAACAGTTCTCGAAACTCCACCAATAATCGTAATATTCTCAAAGATTACTTTGTATCACTTGAAGGAAATGTACTGTGGCAATCATTCATCTGACCATGTAGCCGTTATACATTGGTCTGTGACTGAGGTGGCATACACGCGCCGGCCGAAGCGTGAATATTATTACATCAATGTGAACTACCCGCTTTCAATCTTCTGCAAGCGCCAGCAATCTTGAGCACGCTTGCTCTAGCCTGCTTTTGGTCTGGCCACCCCTACGGAATTACATGTATTTAATATTCTAAAGTAAAAAAAACACCAGAGGATCCCCTTAATTATCTACATAAAAATTCAAATTCACTTTCCTTGTTAATTATCTTCTTTTCCTGTGCCATGAATAATATTTGCTTCATATTACAGCTTTCCGCAATATTCACTTACTTTCAAATCAAACTCCCAAAATTCACTACCAAGTAATTTAATCTCCACACATCCTATCAAAAGAAACTGAGTATATCTCTAGCTGCATATAACTACTTATGTGATGAATTGATGAGTGGTATGAGGGAACAATTAGGGAATCTAGCTTAGTTTTGGGGTCATCATTTTGGGCGTCTGGCGGGGGCAACCCACCACTGAAAACGTCTGGCAGTAACATTTAATGATCCATGGGGTTATGCTGGACATTTTGCAATTAGTTTCAAGTGGTAACCTTTTCAGCTAATCTAGCTTAGTTTTGACTACCATTAAAACCCCGCCAATGACCGCACCCACCAGGTGAGACCCGGCAGACGTACAGATCTTAGGTCGGCAATTGGTGCCAGATACTGGGATACTATTTAAAATCGGTAACTTTTTCAGGTAGGCTGACCCCACTGGGCTCCCGGTTATTTATGAACAGTGTCATATAATTATCTTGTTACTCTAAAATAAATTTTCTTACAATTGTTAACGTTATATTTGCACATAGCTTAATTTTATTTCTTTTGTTTACATACATTTATGCAATGTAAATTGCTGCCGTGTTAGCCTGATATGTTATTATTTTATTTTGCTGACCCTTTGTATGCTTTCAACAATATGTTTATCATTACTATTATTTCATTTTCAAACCAACCAAATTAAAAATTACCAATTATAAAATTCAAAGAATATAAATTTCTAAAAAAACTATAAATCAAAGTCTATAAACCGTTAGATATATATCGTAAAATGATTGAATATATATTAAATGACATATGTATTAAATTAAACTAAATTCAAAATCATATTCTTTCGAAACGAACGGCCTATTTGTTATATTCTGTATTTGTTTTCTCTCAAACACCAGCTTACAAGGTACTGAACAACTCTTGCTTGAAAAAACATCGATAATAAAGTAAAAAACATACGCTTTTCTATTGGGTTGTTTTTCAAATAAATAATTCCTTTTTTTATTGTTCTATTCTCTATTGTGTCCTGATTGTTCATTTTTGTAGTAAAATTATAATTTTATTGCGAATAACATAGGTTGTTTATTTCCAGTAAAATTTAATCATTTTTCTTATGACCAGCATCAAATTTTTAAATACTTTGTGAGCTGCAATATTATCTTCAAATAATATTTTCAGAATTCAATATTTTCTATGGTACAATAAGTACCCTAACATCGCTGGTAAAACGAAAATATACGATTTATAACGAATATTTTTTAAGTAAAGCTAATAAGAGGCTTGTGGGAAGAATAAGAATATGGTTCTACTCTTTATTAATTATTATTATACTATGTAACTATAAAGTATAAACCTTTCGGCGCTGTCGCTAGGAATATTATCGTCACAACGAATACTATCGTTCAATGGTATATTATCGTCACAAGGAATTATCGTCGGAAGGAATATTATCACGAGGAATATAATCGTCACAAAGAATATTATTGTCACTACGTAAATATTCGTAAATTTCGCAGCAAGAAAATTCGTCGTAAGGAATTTTTAGAACCCCAGACAAATAAAGTAATCAACAGATTAATTGTTAAGGTCCTTTTCAAACCCCATCACCAAGGATACTTATTATAGGTTAACAGGACTCTTGACTTCTAACAATAACACTTTCATAAAGAGAGAAAGCAGACTATTTATATGCAAATCGTGCCAATTTTATTTGATTCACAATAAAACATAACAAAAGTGATAGTGTAATTGCATTTGGTTGAACAAGTTTTGTTATTGAAATCATGTAAATCGATAACTATGTAGCGCAAATAAGATATTCTTTGGTTTTAGGCTTGTAGCGAAGAAATTGTCTCCGAAGTCGATCGGAAATTTTGTAGTATTTTCTCATCCGAATTTGTTCGAGCGTTAAAATAAAATAAAAAATTCGGCGAAAATTCCTTACGGCGTATTTTCGGGGGCAAAATTTTCTGTCAAGGAGAAATATATAAATCAATGTATCTAATTAATAATTACTCACCAATTCTGAGTAAGAGTTAATCTAAAGATATATTTTGAAACTTTAATGTTTTCATTACCTTTGAATTAAATGAAATCATAATCTATATATATATAATACGCTAGATCTATCTGTGTGTGTGTATGTATGTGTGTGTGTTACTTGGAGCAATATTACTCACAAACGGTTAGACGTAGAGACTTGAAAATTTACAACTTCTTAGAAAGTCGTGTCGAATTTAACGTGTTAAAAGGATTTTTCTAAATTCAAACGGGTTTTCGAATTATTAACACTTGATTTATAATGGGATACATAGGAATTTATTCGACATACTTTCCAGGATATTTTCAGAGACTATCCGACAGAATGGGCTGAAATTTTCTGGAAACCTCCGGCCTATAGTCCTACAGAACGCTATTGATTTGTTTTACGAAATTCGAACGGATTTTTTAATTAATCCAATAATATTCGAATTTTAATTTGGTAACGTACGAAATAAATAAATAAAAAAAATTTGCATTAATCGAATCGAAAAAATATCTACAATATGTAAAAAATAGCATACAAAAATGACTGCGTTAACCGTTTTTCGAAATTCGAAGTACTTTTTGAGATATGACGAAAATTAGAATATATAAAATATAATCCTACGCTGGTTATCATTTTTCCTCACGAAAATATATGACATATTTTGCACGATTGAAAATTTATTAATTAATTTTGATATTGACGGGTGGGAATATGAATAAATATTCGAAATAAATGATATTTAAAATATATTCAATCAAATTAATACGAATTTTACATAATTAATTATTTTTTTTTTATTTTTTTTTTATTTATTTATTTGAGCTTACAAAATATATACAGAGTAAAATGAAAAAATACACAATTCAAACAAAAATACAAATTAATTGCAGCTAAGGTTCCGTGAAAGTTAAAACTTGTGAAACCTTATTAAAAATCTACAAACAATAAAAAACTAAGAACTATATTTACTAAAACAATATTCTTTAAAAAGCTTCTTAAATTTAAAATCTGACATTGGTTCTGTTAAAATAGAAGGAAGTTTATTGTACAGTTCTATGGATCTAAAAATAGTAAAATTCCGCTCCAATTCTATTCGAATTGGAGGAAGATAAAACCTATTTGTTCTAGTATTATGCTCGTGAGAAGGGATGAAGTCCGTAAAATATTTATTTAAAAGATGAGGCTCGTCATATAATGCTCTACGTAGAAATTTCATTAAAAAGTAGTCTGCGACATCGTCAAATTTTAAAAGTTTCAGATTTATATACATTTCATTTAAAACCATAGTAGGGATGTTATTTTCATCCCTTCTCACGTTTAAAATTGTTCTTAAAATATTATTGATTAAAACTCTCAGTGGTTGCAAATGAGTATTAAAAGTCTTGCTAAAAATGATTATTGATTGAGTAAAAACAGAATATGCTAGTGAATAGTAAATTAAAATTAGACTTTTTTTATTAAAATAATGCCTAGCGGCGTACAGAACACCCTGCACCTTACTAAGTTTGGTGCAAAGGTATTCTGTATGAGGTTTAAAATTAAGTTTGTGATCTATAAAAATGCCTAAGTACTTAAAATTATTCACATATTCTACTATTTCATTGTTAAAAAGTATTAATGGTAAAATATCTTCTTTTCTAGAATTAAAAAGCATAAGCTTGGTTTTAGAAATATTTGGTGTAAGTTTATTGAGTTGCAACCACTGAGATAGTTGATCAATAAAGGAGTGTAATTTATTAAAAACATTGTTAAAATCATTGTCACGGAAGTAAAAAACTGCATCATCGGCAAATAAGGTGGAGTTAAAATTATTTAAAATAGACATATTACAGAGATCATTGATAAAAATATTAAAAAGTAATGGACTTAAAATTGATCCTTGGAAGAGGCCGGTGGTGATCGGTTTAAAATCTGATTTAAAATTATCTATCTGTACATACTGTTTCCTATTGGTTAAATAACTGCTTATAAGTTGATTAAAATTACCGTCGATACCGTAGTGATCTAGTTTTTTTAGTAAAAGATTTTTGTCCACGGTATCGAAGGCTTTTTTTAAATCTAAAAATAACGAAATACAATATTGTTTCTTATTAAAAGCCGACACTACATGATTTAAAAATTCTAAAACTGCAAAAGTTGTACAAGTTCCAGATCTAAAACCAAATTGGTGTGGGGTTAAGATGTTATTAAAATCTATAAAATCTCTCAGCCTATTATGGAGGAGTTTCTCAAAAATCTTATTAAAAATGGACAGAGTAGAAATGGGTCTAAAATTTGCCAGATTATCCTGTGCTCCTGATTTAAAAATAGGTACAACTCTTGCAATTTTAAAAACTTCAGGGTATTCACTACTATAAAACGAGACATTAAAAATTTTACATAAAACTGGACATAATTTATTTAAAATAGCACACAATAAAAATGGTTTAATTTCATCTCTATGGCAGTTTTTGTTTTTAAAAGATAAAATGACATCTCTGACCTCAGACTCTGTAAAATCATTAAAAACAATTTTGTTAGGGTTAGGTGGGGTAAAAATAGTAAAATTTCCAGTAGTTGCCGGTATTTGGTTTACTAGTTCTAGTGCAATGGAGCTAAAATAATCGTTAAAAACATCTGGGAGTTCTGATTCATTTACTGTATTGTTGTTTTGCTTGATTTTAAAATTAGATCTATTGAAACGTTTTCTGTTTAAAATATTGTTAATTTCCTTCCATGTTTCTTTACTATTGTTTGAGACATTTGTTAGTCTAAGTTGGTAAAATAAATGTTTAGATTTTCGGAGTACAGTTGTAAGTAGGTTTCTAAAATAAGTATAAGAGTGTCTTAAAATTGTACCTTTGGAGGAGTAATTTATGCTTTTCCTTTATTAAAAATTTAAGATCAGGTGTCAACCACTGTGATTTATTAAAATTATTTGCTACTTTCTTACGTTTCATTGGGAAATGTTTATTAAGTAATTGGTAAATCTCTTTCGTTAGTTTAGAGGCTAAAAAATTAGAATCATTTGAATTAAAAATATTAAAATCAATTTCATTAAAATCTTTGACAAAGTTACTTGTACTTCTCTCTTTTTCAAAATTTCTGTAGAATATAAAATCATTATCTTCATTGTTAGAAGTATTAAAATGGAAAAAAATAGGTCTGTGATCAGAGACTTCAAATTCTAAAATTGCAGATTTTATGTCATTGTGAGGAATGAAATTTAGCCAAATGTGATCTATTATAGAGCATTGATCAGTCTGGTTGTATGAAAATCTAGTTGGTTTATCTATTAGGGAGTAAAAATTATGTCCTGCCATAGAGTGAGTAAAAGAATTAATAGCACGAGAATTAGAAGGATTTAAAAGGTCAATATTAAAATCTCCACATAAAATAGCTTTAGTTTTGGCAATTGCAGGTAAAATGTTACATGTTAAAATTTCATTAAAAGTCTCAATAGGGTAAGAAGGAGGTCTATAAACACATATTAGATTAAAAATATTTTCATTTAAAATAAAAGACAATGATAAAACTTCAATCTCATCCATGATAAATCTAAGACTATCTAAAATATTCACATTAAAATTACACCTAGCATACACTGATATTCCACCGCCTCTTCCGTTTCTATATATACAAAATTTATTAAAACCTTTCAAATTAAAAACATGATCAAAAGATTCTTCCAACCAAGTTTCTGTCAAGGCGATAAAATCGAAGCAGTGTTCAGTCATAGTTAAAAGGGATTCTAGTTTTGCAAAGTTTCTCCTACAGCTTCTAATATTTACATTTAATACACTAATAGTTTCTTGAGGTGGACTAAAATCTTTAAAATCATCTAGTGAATAACTATTACAGTGGACTGTTGGAAACCAGTTATCATTGGTTGATTCATTTCTATTGTTATTTTGGTCTGGAGTTTTATTTAAAATGTTTACAAACTTGTTAAAAAATTCAGAGGTATTAATTATAAAATATTTAGGATTGTCGTTAAGTTTTGCGCAAATGTTGCCACCAAATATATATACTGATTTGATACGAATATTAGTTTTTTTAAGTTGTTTGAGTTTGAAGAGAAGAAGAGATCTTTTTTTCGTTACGTACTCGTTGATGAACAGGTTATTTGGTTTGGTTTCTTTGAATTTTATAATAGTTGAAATTTTGTTATGAAAAGAGCTAAATGAAATTAATGAATGGAATGTCAGCTACTACCTATATATGGGGATTTTAAATTTCTTCTATTTTAAGCATTGAACTGATCTATGTAGATAATTATTTAACTTTTTCATAATGTGATTATTTATTCGAATAATTTTTAATGTCTGTAATTTGTAGTTATTTATAAGGTTATCTTACATAATAATTTATGATGTATACGACAGTATTCTACATAAACTGATGACGTCACGGGACGGAAAATTACTCTTTACTTGTACCTAATTAATATGAAATGTAATGGAAAGCAGGTTGTGTAATATATATGAACAAACACAATTAGTAGTGTTTTTAAATAATAATAAAAAAAAATATAAGTGTATATTTATATGCACGATACCGTGCATTTTGCACGGGTACCCACTAGTCTATATATATATAATACGTTACATCTGTCTGTATGTATGTGTGTTACTTGGAGCAATATTACTCACAAACGGTTAGACCTAGAGACTTGAAAATTTACAACTTTTTAGAAAGTCGTGTCGAATTTAACGTGAAAAAAGGATTTTCCAAAATTCAAACGGGTTTTCGAATTATCAACACTTGATTTATAATGGGATACATAGGAATTAATTCGACATACTTTCCAGGATATTTTCAGAGACTATTCAACAGAATGGGCTGAAATTTTCTGGAAACCTCCGGCCTATGGTCCTACAGAACGCTATTGATTTGTTTTACGAAATTCAAACGGGTTTTTGAATTATTCGAATTTTAAGGGATTTAATTCAAATCTGGAAATACAAGGTAACATACGAAATAAATAAAAAATAAAATTTGCATTAATCGAATCGAAAAAATATCTACAATATGTAAAAATTGCCTACAAAAAAAAACAGCTTTAACCGTTTTTCGAAATTCGAAGTATTTTTTGAGATATGACGAAAATTAGAAAATAAAAAATAAAATACTACGCTGGTTATCATTTTTCCTCACGAAAATAAATGACATATTTTTCACGATTGAAAATATAATAATTAATTTTAATATTGATATTGACGGAGGGGAATATGAATAAATATTAGAAATAATTGATATTTAAAAAAAATTTAATTAAATTAAAACGAATTTTACAAAATTGTATTAAATAATTTAAAATTTAAATGAATGTAATATCAGCTGCTACCTATATATGGGATTTTATTTTTTCTATTTAAATCACTGAACTGATCGATATAGCTACATTTTCTTTTTATGATGTGATTATTTATTTGAATAATGTTTGTAATTTGTAGTTGCAGCTACAGTATTCTTCACAAAGTGATGACGGCACGGGACCGAAAATTACTCTTTACTGGTACCTAATTCTTATAAAATGTAATGGAAAATCCGATGTGTATGACAGAAAAACTAATGTCCTTATAAAATTAAATATAAGAATATATGCCCGTTACCGTGCATTTTGCACGGGTAACCACTTGTTGAATCTATATTAATCAACTTAAATAGGTAGTCATGCTATGAAATAAAACTATAGTCATATTCGAATTTACTATAGTCGAATCAAAAGACATTTTGGATTTAAATTATATCCTGAAATAAATATAAACATTTCTATGATAAGTTTCTTTAATTTTATACCTATTCAGGAATATTTAATATTGGATTGATTATACCTTCCTAGTTTAAATTCAAAACAAATGGTGTACCACTGTGGTGTACATACTTTTTCTTTTGACTGAAAATTAGTAAGTCGGAGGTAAAACGGGTATTGCAGAGTTGCAGCAAAATGATGTGAAACATTTCCCTCATTGATTAAGATAATATTTAAAAAATGATTGGAGGGGATCTTTACTCATTGTAATTTACAAATAAATAGAAGATAAAAGTGAAGAGCCTACATCAAATGAAGTCTAGTATACGATTTACGAGACCCAAATATAGTTAATTCTAACATAACTATGGTTTCATTCCTGTGACCGGTATATTCCACCTCGGTAAGTTCCATCCTACAATTATAGGTAAGGTTTGGTTTATTCATCTATTAATATTTTGTATAATACTAAGTAACTTGCATTTTATTTTGTTGGACAATGACAAGCAGTTTATTTTTCACTACACATGTGACAGAACAGCAGAAAGAAAATTTGTGTAAATGCACTTTATTTGGCTATCCTTGGCCCCTAAGCTGTCGTAATTTGGAATATGATTATTTTTCCATGTATATCATTCTTTAACCGCTACTTGCAGTTTTAGAGTGTTTTCAACCGTAAGCTTCTTTTCTCACTGTTAGGTGACTTGGATCTTGGAGTCAATTACCTTTCTGACAGCTCCTTCCAGTCACATGCATTTAATATCCTTTTGTCTTCAGCTGATATGACCATTGGTTCCGAACAGAGGCTAAACCTCTAACTATAACAATGATTTGCTCTTCAATTACGAGTTCTTATATTTCGTTATGATTAGGCTAGTTAGCTTAATTGATTTTCCTCTTCCATCCGTGAGTCCAGTTATCGGTGCTTGTGTCTTTTGTAGTCAAATTCCTATGTAAGTGACTGAATTCACTAACAAGCTTATTCTGCATACATGAGCTTTGTCAACGCAGGTAGTTTTGATCATGGAGCCAATTGCTTTTCTGACTGCTTCTTTTATCCTTTATATTAAATTTGTTTCTGACGTCAGTGATAAAGCCTTTGGCTCCGAAGTAGACGTTTAACCCTACACTAAAATAAAATAATTGTTCACCGGGGTGGAACCTAGAACCTTTAATTTCATAATGTTACCTATTTAAGTTCATTAATTAAGATTCAATTATAATTTTATTTTATTCAAAAGTAATGACCGCATTAAAAGTTATAAATATAACTGTAGCTTAACTCTCACACAGAATTTGTGGGTAATTAATAGATACATCGATTTATATATTTGAGTTATAATGAACGAGCAGTAATTCTTAACACTGTGAAATATTTTGGCAGTAGGGTAAAAATACGTTCCAAGTTTTTGGTTGGTTGTACATTTTCTGAAAGGTGCAAAAAGGAAATATAATAATTATTATTTAACTTCTATTTTAATTGTTAACATGATACTTGAAGCGGTGTCCATAAAACTGCCAGTCACTTACTGGCAATTTAATTACAGTGAAACTCCTGAGTTTCTTCATAACTCAGAGCCACTTCATAATTCGTGTGCAGTGAGAGTTTTCAGTGATTAAAATCATAGAGAATTTTTGTCATTGAGGGATAACTATGGTATAATTCTTATATGGATGTGCACTATTATTTTATACAAATTGAGGTAATTAAACAAATTTTATGTTAATGTTGTGGGAAATAAATATAGCAACTCATTATTTTACAAAAATTAATATATATCATGGTAGTAGTCATTTATGCCTAAATTTAAATCATTAACAAAAATACACATCATTTAAACCTCAAACAATAAAGAAAACACAGTTTATACTCAATATATCCTATTTATTGATAACTTAATCTGATATAGTAAATCTTTGCCTTCCTGATTTACATTTTCATATATAATACTCCATTAAGGATAATACACAATTATAGGTGGTATCCTATATTTGAGTATCATCCTTTAATAATTATTGGGTATCATCCTATAATGGGCTATTACCCTATTATTGGGCATTATCCTATAATAGAGTATTATTCTATTATAGAGTATTATCCTATAATAGAGTATTATCTTAAAATACTCTTATCTTATTCTAGTGGAGAAAATTGCAATAACTCACTATTGTACTATTGAAGTTGTAATTTTCATTAAAAAAAAAACACTTAATTTTGTAATTGCTTGGCATACTTGCATTTTTCATTTTTACTTCTGCAATATGACTTTCACTAGTGCCAATTCATTATTCACTTCTGCCATCTTGACTTGGAATAGGTATAGTTATACCCCAAGAACTATAGTTCTCTATGATTTAAACAAAGAAAACTACTTCATAACTGAGGTGCATTTCATAATTCAGGTCCTTCATTACTCGGGTGCTCCATAAAAAACTTCATAACTCAGGAGTTTTACTGTACTTTAGTCAATATTTGAAATTACAAAAAAATCCGTTTGCCTTTTTTTTTTCAGGAGCTAAGGGGACATTCATTTTTACTTAGTTTACAAAACAAAATTAATTGTTAAATGTAGACAAATTTATTAGTATTTTTTTAAATACATTATTAAAGAAATGAATTAAATTCAAAATAGAAATTAAAAACTAAAACATTTTTTAAAAACTACTAGGAGAAGAAACGTCGATCGAAGTTTGTGAAATATTTAGAATTTGCAACCCGGAACATCAATAATTGTTAAACTGGTATTACTTACCTAATTCTCTGACAATAATTTTCACTCGATCGAATTGGAGTGCACATTAAATAATAAAAAAAATTACGTATAAATGTAATAAATATTGAACATACATATAACTTGATTAAACATTTACTTAATTTATTGTATAATTTACAATGCTATTTATTGTGAGAATATCTAACCAACTGGTAATCAAAAATCAGTACGTTTGTTTCATAACCAAAGGCTATATTGCTGACGTAAATAGGAAATTAAAAACAAGGGACAATATACGTAACTTAACAATTTTCTTAAAATCTACGTGACTTAACAAATATGTTAAAAATGGTAGTTATAACTTCCTTATGTGTAACGAACTTCCATTAACTGTGTGTTTGATAAAGTAGCTTTGTTGAAATATGAATGTCCTCTTAACTACTTAAAGAATTACGAACAGCTTTTTTATAAATTCAAATGTCATTATTGACTAAATTCATTAAATTGCCAGTGAGTGACTGGCAGTTTTCCGCTTCGGCAGTTTTCCTCCTGGCAGTTTTCCGTGTACTCCTAAAGATATGTGGACGTGCCAGTAGTCCTATAGTTTTATCTTTCTTTGTTATTTTTCGTTTTATTTTTTTGATTAAAATGGAAAATATGATTAAATAGGTATACTCAATTAATAACTATTCTAAATAATAAAATAATTTTTCATATTTTAAATTTTATATTACTCTTTTCTTCTACTTTATTTCTAATGTAATCAGTATGATGCAATCCCTCATTTGATTTCATCATTTAATGTAGTTTGTTGTATCCGCTAGTTTGTTGTACTGCACACTTCATGATTTCTTAATGACCTGGCAGGGGGGTTATACATATATTTTGTGTTCAATCAGTAATAAACTACAACAGTGCCGGACTAATAGTGTCTGACTAATGGAGCGTCGGACTACTGAATAGTAACCGAAGGTATCATGGATACCAATTGAAAAAAAGTTAAATAATGATTATTATGTATATTATTAATATATTTTACGAGTCCGAAAATAAGAAAAATTTGCGATAATATGAAATTTACCGTAAAAGGAGACATGTTGATTAGCACTATAAGTTTTAATTATCTATAATATTTTGAGTTTTAGTAGTTTTAATAGCAGATTTACAAGAGAAAAAAATGTACAAAAGACTAAAATAATTGTTCAAAGAAAAGAAAATATCTCTAACAGAAGATAGAATTATAACCCGTGGAGAATCTCAGAATTAAAAGGTTAGATAATTATGTATCCTGAATGTATTATATACGAAGTCACTATTAAAATTTATTCTCGCCTAAAAACTAATTCCAAACCAATTTCTTCTAGTAACCTCATCTGAATAATAATATTGATGTTTAATTGTTTATTGTAGTTACCCTGAAATAATCACCTTAAATCACCTTCCATTTTTCTATGTGTGCGAAGTGTGATAACATCGATAAACGCTTCACAATTATTAAAGCTTTTTAAAAAACAGGAAGTAATAAAAGCGAGGCATGTCCATATGAATATAGTTTCCCTTAGGGACAAGTAGTATCTCACAGTTCATAGATATTGGAGCTAATTAGGTGTCAAAAGTTGTTAGTCTTATTTATTTGTTGAAAGAAACTCGCTGCGTGTAGATAAATTTGCTCTCAGGCCTTTCTTTCTGTTACTTCATTACCAGGACAAGAAAAATTTGCGGCCAGTGAATTAATAAATGAAAAAAGTAGCAAAAAATTTATAGTCTTGTATCTACTACAATAAATCTGTTTGATCATGGAGGTAGATCATTTTAGTCTCTATTCACTGTAATACTGTCACGTAAACTTTACCATTATTCACTTCATAAATTAACGAATACTTTACAATGAACTTGGGTAATTTCATTGATAGCTTTAGCGTTTGAAAATAAATTTAATCTAAATTTAAAGTGGATTTCGAAATGATGAAAAATACGATTAATTAATTGCAATATTGGTATCTTTAAGCACTTTTGTCAAATCACAAAACTCTTCGGGTTTTGCTTCTTATAGTTTATCTAAAGTGTATTCCAAAATTGTGAGCAGCAAATTTCACTAGAGATTATAAAGGGCTGCACACACACATAGGATTTTTCAAGTCTTTCCACCAGACTGTTTTCTCCGCTTTTCCACCAGACTTTTGATTCAATTGTCAATCGCGTCCACACGTATAAGCTGAATCTCGTACATTTACATGAGTATAATCAACTACTTTTCATCGATAGGTAGTAGAAGGTTAGTTTAGTTTATTAAACTAGGTAACTAACTTAGGTAGTTAGTAACTATCAACCACCTATGTTAGTTATAGTTACTAATTACATCGATTTGTTATTTACTAATTACCTAGGTTAGTTATTTACTATTACCTAAATAGCCAGGTACAATAAATTACCTAACTTATTTAGAGCAAGTTAATTGGTTATATAGTTTCCCATTAGTTGATTTATTGTTTAACCTAACTCAAAAAAATTAATTTATTATATAAAGCAAGTAAAAATATTAAAATGTATAATGTATTGCCTTAAATTAAAGAAAATAAAGATAGTAATACTGTACTTACATTATACTAAAAATATAAAGAACTATATTATATACCTACTACCTAAAAATGTTTTAAAAAACATTATCATCCATTTTAGTAGCAGTTATTTATAGAAATAAAAAAAAAAATAGGGTTAATATATGAAACTCAGAGGTAAAGAAAAGAATGGCACAAAGATTGCAAAGTCTGGTGGACTTAGCAAAAAGTAAGAGGACCTTATCAAAACGTCTGGTGGAAAGACTTAAAAAACCTGCGTGTGTACGGCCCTTTAGATTGACTTGATTGAACTATGATGTTAACCTGGAGATGAAATTTTTGAGCAGATGACTAGGTTAAGCACTAGTGTAACTATTGAACAAATGATCTGGACAACCATTCTCACACTTGAAATTAGTAATGGGTTACCATTAAAATTAGTAACAGAAAACAACAGAACCCCATGAATACTTCGACTAAGAAATGTAGAAATACTCAATGAAGCTTAATTATCCAAGTGAATATTTACGAATACAAGTGACTTACATAATGTTTTTCGACATAATTCACTTACCAAAAAGAGCAGTTCAATTGTTGCAGTTCACTAGCAGGGTTGTCACTGCACTGAGTATAAATGTACTGATAAGATACCTTTACTATCAGTCCGATAAAATATAAGAGATAAGGAGACTGAGAAGCTACCAACACATTTCAAAATCACTGATGTGGTAAATAATGTATGCACATCTTATTTTGTTCTAAACTTCTGAAGATGGATTTCTTTTAATTCATCTTCCTAAGAAACAACTTTATTAATATTAATCCTGTGAACAGTTTCGTAAATTATCAAAATTTGATTTAATGCAGTGAAGATTTAATGTCTGCTATGGAACCAAACCCAGCTAACGTCTGTCCTCTTTGTCTGTCCCACGCGGGATGTCCCTCTCTGTCCCACGCAGGATGTCCCTCTCTGTCTGAAGTCCCTCTATAGCGAGGGGTATCAGACGTCTTAAGACGTGGGCCAAACAGCTTTTGGTTAGCTGGGAAATGATATATTCAAGGCGTCAAATGGGAAATGAATGCAAGAAACAGTCATCAGAAAAGTGGGTTGAGTTCAAGTCAGGCTCTTCACACAAGATGTAAAATAAGAAAGATAAATTTTTTATCACATTTGCATGATTAAAGGGAGAGAGAACTATATATGTATAAGATTCTATCTATTAATGTTGTATATATTTTTATATATCTTATATTGTATTGTAGTTTCCTCTGAAGACAAAAATCGTACCAACTTCTTTAATGACCACTCTTATTTTCATAGATTACTCAATTCCAAATTTAATTGGTAATAAAGATTTGAATTTTTTTTTTTCGTATATTTTTCTGTTAAATAATAAATAAGGATCGAGTTCGTTTCCTTTTTCTCTAATTGGTAGTTATTCATTCTCATTTTTGAATTAACTTCTTTTCATAAATTTTGCTAGTGCAGAATATTTTATTTGATGATTGCTCTAAGTCTAGAGTCTCTCAATATTTTTTTTCAAAATCTTGTAGCTTTTGATAGATAGTAGATGACATTTTATTTTCTTCAGTTAATTATTACGTAAATTATGATTAACGTTTACTATTCATGACTTTTTTTTACAACAATTTCATTATCTCTTACTAGATATATACAATATATATTTAAGACGATGTAGTTTTATTTTTTCTAACTCGCTCTTAAAATGAGTCCCTTCTATTGTTTATTCACTCGTGTTTTTATCTTCCTTCTCTCCTATCTTTTATTATTTACCGAATTGCGCAATCTTGAGAGTGCATTGCGCATATTTAACCCTCGAACCTACAGATTGCCAGAGAAGCTCGATCCGATTGGAAGATAAATTTGTAGCTACTTTAAAAACGTGACATGAGAGGGTAACTTGAGACAGTTACATATTTCTCGTTTTATCTTTTGATAAAAATTGAAAAAAAATTAGATTAAAAAACTTTGGATATACTCAATTAATGAATAATCCAAATAATATTTTTATTTTTTATATTCTTCTCTTTTTTTGGAAAATTTACAAGAGCGACTACAAAGATTTGGAGCATTTTAAACCTTAAGTCAAAATCTCAGCTCAATCGGACGAGTATTATTGGTAGCTAGCAAAACCACTATACGATCCTCTTTAAGGAGTTATGAGGACATTATATTTTACCTAGTACAGGCAGGCCTCGCTTTAAGTACAACTCACTTTATTACGGTCCTTATTTCGAGTCATGTTTCGAAATGAGAACCGTTCGTAGACATTGAAAACGGAGACAATATTTTGTGATTATTTCACGGTAACTTAAAAAAAACATCAAAATTATAATCCAGATAAGGTTATTAGAAGCAATTGGTTCAGAAATTCAACATGTCCCATTTTAGGGTAAGTTACGTGTTATTGCACGGTTCCATATTTTCGAACAAGTAAAAATCTTTATATAATAATCATTATTTAACTTTTATTTCAATTGGTATCCATGATACCAATTAGAATAGAAGTTAAATAATAATTATATTATATTTTCAGACGTGTCCGAAATTGTAGAACCAACCAATAACTTGGAACTTAGAACCCTATTACCAAAATCATTTCAAAGAGCATAAAATTGCAGTTTTTTAAATGTAGCACAATAATTATATAATTCAAGTATCTATTAATTACTCAACTATACTGAGTGAGAGTTAAGCTATGGATGGATTTTACAATATTTAATAAATGCACGACTTTAATAAACAACTTTTTCATCACAGTCACAAACAATGAAAGACTGTATATTATTATTAATATGCTTATATACGTATTACTCGCTAAAACCAATTTTCTTTCTATAACTCATAGAAAATGAGATATACAATCAAGGAGTGACAATTATAAATTCCTTGTTACTTTTAATCGCTTTAGTTACCGTTTGGTAACTAAACTGAGTCGTGATTTGGTAACTAAAGCGGGGGATGCCTGTACACAAGACAAAAATCATATATAAATGTAACTAAATGATATTTCAGAAAAGTAAAAAAAAGTTGCCTGTAAGTGACTGGCAGGTTTCCGGACACCGTTTAACTAGTTGTTTGAGGGAAACATATCTAAATTGTCACGCAAAATAAATCATGAACGAGAACCGAAACGTCCTCTTAGAGCATAAGCGGTTAAAAAAGTGTTTAAAACATTTGAAGGAAATAAACACAATCAATCGGAAAAAGCGAGAGATAAGAAATAATCAGAAGGTACTGGACGAACGACACAGACTGGATCTAGTGGCAAACTTCACTCAAATGTTTTAAATAAAATTGAATAGAAATCATTATCAGTTGATTACATACCTTAAACCACTCGTTTGGTTCCAAAAGTCAGTACAATTTGTACAATAATAAAATGAAAATATGTATTTCCTAGAACTAAATATGAGATCAAAATGCAGAGAAGAAAAAAGTCACTTTGATATCTATCTACAATCCTACATAGAAAAGTCATGTGTTACAGAAAAAGAATCACTGTGATGATAGCATTGTCACTTCGATTAAAGATTTCTAATTTTTCTACATTCTCAAACTTGCTGACTTTATTCTGAAATTACAAAATTGCTTTCTCTTGTCTGTATATCACCAAAAAATCACAGCTTTCACTACAACTACTCAATTGGTAACAGAACACTCTTCAACAAAATCTCATATACAACTGAACTGAGAACGAGAGCTGGTGTTACACTATGTTACAAACAGGTGCTACTGTAAACCAGGTGTGGATAGTACAGCCAGCTGAGTCATTGACACTGAGTATATATAGATGGGGTACGATCAAGAGCCCCCCCCCCCCCCTTTCTGTTTTTCATTCTTTATTTACCTAGTTAAATAAATGAAGAATTACTTAGATAGAAATAACTGAGAGTTGCTAATGTAGTTCGTTGTAGTTCTGACAGTAGCAGGTTTCATAGAAAAATTTAAGGCTTAGACGAATTTTTTCAGGTTTCAAAGAACGGTTGTGGGTTTGGCAGAACAATTTCAGGTTTGATCCAACTCTTGTTAGTTTTAGACGAAGGAAGTGGGTTCAGTCGAATGACGTCATTGGATTAATGTTGTGTTCTGATAGTTAAGGTTTGAACGAGAGAAAAGTGAGTTGCCAATTTGTATTATTGAGATGCCAAGTACTGAATTATTAATCCAGATGGTTGTATTGGTATATGTTGCCATATAGGAAGTGTTTTATTCGTTGGAAATGTGGTTAACCGTTACTATATCGTGCATTAGATAAATTTTAATAGATTTTATACATTAGAAATGAAAATAAACACATGTTAATGTGATGCATGAGAGAAGTATGAGAGACTCCTCTCTTCAATAAATGAGAGGAGTGTAATAGACTCCTCTCTTCTATGAATGAGAGAAGTATGAGTGACTCCTCTCTTCTATAAATGAGAGGAGTGTAATAGACTCCTCTCTTCTAGAAATGAGAGGAGTGTGATAGACTCCTCTCTTCTATGAATGAGAGAAGTATGAGTGACTCCTCTCTTCTATAAATGAGAGGAGTGTGATAGACTCCTCTCTTATATGAATGAGAGGAGTGTGAGACTCCTCTCTTCTATAAATGAGAGGAGTGTAATAGACTCCTCTCTTCTAAAAAAGAGAGGAGTGCGAGTAACTACTCTCTTCTATAATTGAGAGGAGTGTGTGTGACTCCTCTCTTCCACAAATGAGAGGAGAGTGAGAGACTCCTCTCTTATATAAATGAGAGGAGTGTGAGAGACTCTTCTCTTCTAGAAATGAGAAGATTGTGAGTAACTCCTCTCTTCTATAATTGAGAGGAGTGTGTGTGACTCCTCTCTTCTATAAATGAGAGGAGAGTGAGAGACTTCTCTCTTATATAAATGAGAGGAGTGTGAAAGACTCCTCTCTTCCATAAATGAGAGGAGTGTGAGAGACTCCTCTCTTCTATAAGTGAGAGGGGTGTGAGAGACTCCTCTCTTCTATAAATAAGAGGAGTGTGTGACTCCTCTCTTATAGAATTCTGAATCCATATTCATTCGCATCTTCTGTTGCAACATAATTAGGTTTGGTAGAATGAAACTTATTCTTTGCTATTAAAAATTATTTAAGCCTGTGAAGGGAATTTTTTTTTATTTGTATCATGAACATTTCATATGGATCCGGTATTGAATACTTTTTGAAATAAAATTGACCATTAAATGTCACATGTCATCGCATTCTCTTAAACGGGTTTAGACGAAAACAATTGCCGCTTCCTGCCAAACCTCTATATTCATATAAGATGACTTCATGCAGTTTTTGAACTCCGATCGGCTTAATTCAATTTTTTTTGGGTTCATTAATGTGTACTCATGCTTATACGATACTTTAAGCAAGTGCTCAATCTCTTATTGGAGCTTAATTCAGCTGAGACGGCCTGATTCGGCCAAACCCAATTCTGTTGCAAAAATTGATACCTGATTGAGAAATTAAAAGAATTCCTACGTGGAAAGTGTGAAGCCTATGTACTTGAAATTTTTAACAAAACTTGTATCATGGAGTAATCTAGTTAAAATAAATATTTCATGGCATTCCATGGCTTCCCTATCGAAATATTCACAAAATATCAAAAAGTTCAAATCACTCTTCTAGGTGAAGATAGAAGCCAAGAGAAGGCCTAAAATATTAGATCTTCTTTTTTGAAAAATTGAGATCAATTAACAAGCTTTTGATATATAATGATATAAAGTATGTGACTCCTCTCTTCTATAAATGAGAGGAGTGTAAGAGACTCCTCTCTTCTATAAATGAGAGGAGTGTGAGTAACTCCTCTCTTCTATAAATGAGGGGAGTGTGAGAGACTCTTCTCTTCTATAAATGAGAGGAGTGTGAAAGACTCCTCTCTTCCATAAATGAGAGGAGTGTGAGAGACTCCTCTCTTCTATAAATGAGAGGAGTGTGAGAGACTCCTCTCTTCTATAAATGAGATTAGTGTGAAAGACTGCTCTCTTCTATAAATGAGAGGAGTGTGAGAGACTCCTCTCTTCTATAAATGAGAGCAGTGTGAGAGACTCCTCTCTTCTATAATTGAGAGGAGTGTGAGAGACTCATCAAGGTTTACTCCTCTCTTATAGAATTCTGAATCCATATTCATTCACATCTTCTGTTGCAACATAATTGGGTTTGACAGAATTAAACTTATTCTTTGCTATTAGAAATCATTCAAGCCTGTGAGTGGAAAAAAAAAACTTATTTGTAACATGAACAGTTCGTATAGATCCGGTATTGAATACATTTTGAAATAAAATTGACCATTAAATGTCACATGTCAGCGCATTCTCTTAAAACGGGTTTAGACGAAAACAATTGCCGCTTCCTGCCAAACCTCTATATTCATATAAGACGACTTCATGCAGTTTTTGAACTCCGATCGGCTTAATTCATATTTTTTTGTATTCACCAATGTGTAGTCTTGCATATACGATACTTCAAACAAGTGCTCAATCTCTTATTGGAGTTTAATTCAGTTGAGAATCCCTGATTCGGCCAAACCTAATTTTGTTGTAAAAATTGATACCTGATTGAGAAATTAAAAGAATTCCTACGTTGAAAGTGTGAAGCCTATGTTCTTGAAACTTTAACAAAACTTGTATCATGGAGTAATCTAGTATAGATAAATATTTCATGGCATTCCATGGCTTCCCTTTCGAAATATTCACAAAATATCAAAAAGTTCAAATCGCTCTTCCAGGTGAAGATAGAAGCCAAGAGAAGGCCTAATAATGTTAGATCACATTTTTTGGAAAAATTGAGATCAATAAAAAAGCTTTTGATATACAATGATATGTAAAGTGTTACCTAATTATGAATATTAAAAAAAGAGAGCTCTATCTATGTACCATACGTGTTTTTGAGGGCTTTTTATAACGAAGTTCTGAGAGGGAAAATAGGTTTAGCCGAAAATTCATTTTAGAATTGCTTAAAATGATATAATAGAAGGTGAAGCGTCGCAAATTTCATATAATATTATGTATCTTAACCTATTCTATCAATTGACACAAACAACACCTCACTAGAATAAGTTTTTAAGGTACTTATCGCTCCATTTATTTAATTCGTCCAGACCCACCATTTTGTCAGAGCCCGTTGTATCCGCTAGTTTGTTGTACTGCACACTTCATGATTGTTTAATGACCTGGCAGGGGGGTTCGGCAATTACACAATCAACTTGTGTTATAACTAGAGCCCGGACTTTTAGGGGTGACCGGGGGGCTTATGACCTACACCTAGTTTATTTATATAATAATTCAGATAGATTTTGATTGAATTATAATATTCTAAAATTTGCCGATATATCCCATCAACTTTACCGACTTACCAAATTATTAAATAGAATAAAAAAACCCAAAGTAAGACTTTTCGTCATTTTAGGAATTTATGATATTTTAGGACTCTATGGCATTATAGGACTCTATGGCATTATAGGACTCTATGGTTTTTTAGGACTCTATGGCATTTTAGGACTCTATGGCATTTATTGACTTTATGGCATTTTAGGATTTCATGACAATTTTACGGGCTCTAGTTATAACCTATAATAACGGGAGTTGGAAAAGTGTTCTAAAGGTACACTTTCAATGCGGCTGCTGAAGCCCTCTCTATGACCGTCAGTTTCACTTAAATGAATAAATTATTATTTAATTTAAAAAATTTAATTCGACTATCAATGTGAATTAATTTATGAATATTAATTACATAAAATGAATTTAATTAAATAAACTAATTTAACTATTTATTAATATCAATCATTTTTTATTAATATTGAATAGAAACAGTACCACTGAATAATTAAAAGCAAATTTTGTAAGTTTTCAAAAGTATAAAATGGAGATTTAAAACTTACTGCTAGCCGTAGCGGCTGGAGCTGAACTAAATTCTGGTTTTTATATAGGGCTAATTTAAGTTCAGGCTAACAGGGTGTATAAAAATACTCAGGAAATAAAGATTAATTATATTGTAAAAATGTAAAGTTCTTTTAACAAGTCATTGGCAATACAATTTTAATTCTATATAAATGACTAAGATGATTAGTTAGTTAGATTTTAGAAATCTCCTGACAAGCCAGCTTCGCCTTCAACGTAAGTTGGAGGCGTAACAATAGTAAGAATGGGACCCGGAAATAGGAATAGCACTTAGCCCTACAAATTCAGATCAATCCTGAAAATATAATTAGGATATTTTCACATCTAGCTATACAAAGAATTTAAGTAACCTAGAAAAACTATACAACTATAGTAGAAGCTATAAATCGTAACTTGGTAATAATCAGTTTAAACTTAATAAGGATTTCGCCATTAATAATTTGATAGTACCTAAAAAATGCAAAGTTTTGCGACACTTTTTAAGGAGTAATTTAAATATTCAATCATAAATTTTTTTTATTTTTAAGTGGCTAATATTTAACAATGCCTAACTAGCAGATAAGTTCACTGCTGGCTTCCGTCGTTCCGAGACCCCAAACTGTTTTTTTAAAAGTTGTTAGTATATACACTAAACTTATGTGTACCAAATTTCAAGTAAAACTATTGAACAAATATGGTTAAAATAAATACATGAATATATAAGACATTGGCAACTGAGAGAGCAGAACTGTGATTGGGTGTGGTGTGACCCAATCACAGTTAACGCATGTGTGTGTACTCCATGAAAACTTGACAGATTTCTGCTTATAGCCCAACCAAACTGTATTTTTACGTTAGCACACGTCACCAGGCGGCTAACCAAGCCGTTCAAAGCCGTTACAATCGTGTTAGCTTCCTTGAGCTTCTAGTGTAGATTTAGAAACGAGGGAGAGTACACGTGTGTGTGTGTCGCTCTCAGACCTGACTGAGTAAGTTGAGTAACGATTCTCGTTAGCACAACAGCTGATGTTAACTTACACATTATTCTTCAAAATACTTTTGGTATCTGATTATTTTCCTCAATAATTTTCTCATCTATGGACATTTAACTGATGTAAGAAGATTAATTGATGAATATTTAGGCAACAGATGCAATGTTAATGACTTAACTAAGCGTTTGGTGGAGCGTTTGCTAGATGAGTGAACCCTCCCTCCCTCGTGTGCGAATGCTCCCTTTACTGTCAGTCTGTTGCTAGGGTGACGTCATATGTGTGCTGTGACGTCACCACACGACACGGCGGAACAACAACAAGACGCCAAGGAAGCTGTTATGACTGAAGCGAAGAGAGACAAGGAAGCTCACTTGACTAATTGCTAACAACAAGGTTAACACGATGGTTCCGCTTATACGTTGTTGGTTTAGCCGTTACACCGCTTCCTTAGTACTATAACTTCCTTGCACGTCACAGATCATTGAATATAGGAAGATGTTTCACTGCTACTTGGACGCTAGTGGCCAAATAATTATTTAACTGCGAGCGTATCAGCCAATCAGAGAGAGGGGTACCGTGACGTCACATATGTACTACAAACGTACTAACAAACGAGTATATGTACATATATATAACGGTCAGAGCTACATTTCTTTTACTAACAATAAGGGGAAACCAAAGTAGTAATGTAAATTTTAATTTTCAGGAAAAAAGGTTAATTTAAGTTTTTTATTTTAACGTATATTTATTATAAATAGAAAACAAGAATCGAAGTCGCAACTAAAATATTTCGAGCAAACTGAATAGTGACTTATTAACTGTTCAGTCTCAACGCCATTGTGCAAGTTTTTAACCACAGATTGTAATCATGTTTTCTGGACAAAAACAACCGATCTCTAAATGTATTGATACAATTGATACCTACACCCGAATTGATTATGTGACTGTATAGGAGAGAACCGGGAACATTCGGACACTTTTGGGAAAAAAGGAATAATTCGTAAGCTAATTCGAATTTAACTATATAAATATTTCTGTATGTAGATAAATCATTTTACTTCAATTTAATTAAACCGTGTTTACATGTCAGTCGTCACTAGTGTATCTCATATTGGCCACTTTTGCATGTACCGGGATTCAGGGATAAATTGTAGGCACTAATTAATATAGTATGGTGGTTATATACATATGTTTTGATTTTGAAGATTGCTTTTTATTGTTCTAACCACAAAGGGTTTTTGAATGTCATGTAGGGAACAAGTGATGTTCAGTACCTCAAATAAAGTTATAAGACCCACTGTTGTAACATAATATTGTAGCTATTAATTACCAATTAGTGTAAAGTCAAATAATCGTTCAAATTTAATTTTAATTTAATCTCTGTTCATCCATTGCACAAATAAAATGTTCAATTGGAAATTTCTTCAATAATCAATTTTTTTTAATTAGCCCAAGTTCATTTTCGATAATATAACAAAATGATTATTATTATATATTAACATTTGAACTTATTATTTCGAAGCATGAATTTAAAATTTTTAATTTACCGTTATAAACATAAATATTTACAATCCAAGGAGAGAATTCCACCAATGAAAATCCACACTGGGAGAATTCCGCAAGAGAAAATTACTAGAACCCATATTTGATAAACCATAGGTTTAATGAACAGTGTTTTTTTTACCAGTTAAAAAGTATAAGTTTATTAAAATTTCTTAATATAGGTGGTGATCGCTCTGCGATGCAACGCAGACAGGCGGATAACATAGCTGTTCCGAGCCGTGGCAATCAGAGTTTCCAATTTAGCTCTTTTTGAGCTAGACCTAGCTTTTTTCTCAAGCGGATAGCTTTTAATTCAATCAATCTAGCTCTTAGCTTTTAATTTAGCTTTTTCATAAAACATTTAGCTTTTTTTTAGCTCCTTTTAATCAAATATTAAGAAAGGAAAAAAATATACCTAACCCAGCGGTATTGATTGAACGTTTAAAAGAACTTGTTCAATTTACGTTCCGTACAAGTACGGTGCTTTCTAACGGTCTGGCGGGTCTGCACTGCCACTCTGCAGTGTCACAGACTTTCAACCAATCACGTTCAAGAAGTCACGCCAATAATTTTTCCCGCCACTGACGTCACGCCTCACAATCTCATCTGCAACTTTATTGGTTGGTTCAATTTGTGATTTTTTATATTTGAAATTGATATACCAACTTAAACTTTAAATAGTCGATAACATTGAAATATTATTGTCGAACAAAGTTTACTATTCAGTAGTCCGACGTCTCACTAGTCCGATACCCCATTAGTCCGATACTTCTGTAGTTTATTTATAATTTAACATGAAATATATGTATATCAGGGGACGTGCCGCACCTCTAAACCCCCCCTGTCAGGTAATTAAACAATCATGAAGTGTGCAGTACAACAAACTAGTGGATACAACTATTCCAAAAAATGAGTGACTGAGAACTTTATTCATCCTAATTATTTAAAATGATTATAGTTTTAATTGCAACAAATTAGAAGGTGAAATATAACAAAAGGAATATGGTTTCATATTTTAATTAATAAAAAAAAATGAGTATAATTAAGTTCTTCTATTGATTGATAACTAGGTAAGTAAGATTTTAAACGATTGAATAGGCAAGATTTCTAAATTATTGAATAGGCAAGATTTTAAACTATTGAATATGCAATAATTGAAATAACTAATAATGCTAATTAGGTATAGGAGTTGTTAGCCTAGCTGTAGTTCTGAGGGGCCAGGTTCTGGCACACTAGGAATAGTTGGAAGGTGTAGACAGCGCTGCACCAATCTGTAAACGATGATCAATGTTTACAAAAAGTATAATTTACAAAGTAGCATTTACCAAGTTTAATTTTCAAAGATTAATTTTCAAAGTTTAATTTACAAACGAAATCTAATTCTTCGAAGTTGAATTTCAATACTTCATATTTAAATCTCAGTTTTTAATTTATAAAGTTCCAAATTTTACAATCAAAGATTTACACACAACCATTTAAGGATTTTAAATTTTTAAATCTAATAATTTTATATTCAGCTCAGCTTTTCATAGTTTGTTTTATAACTATTTTTGTGGTTATAATTTAACTCTAAATCGATAGAAATAATTAGAATACGACTGCATAATGATACTACAAAAAAAAATATAATAGATAACTTCTAAATTCAGAGAGCCTGTAGCCTATGCTAACAGTTCAACAGAGAACATAAAATTAATCATACTTTAGACTGATAGCTCTAACACACCTAAACCAACTGCCCGTATTCGGCAGGTGGCCGACTGACCCAATTCTAAAGCATGACTAGTTTTTAAATGAAATGAATTCTCAAATTAAAGACATGCGAAGATAGGGCAGGGACACCCCTACCGAACCCATGGCAATCGATGAAGATGTTTTAGGCATTTCTTTTTAAGTTTTTTAATGATTTAATTTTTCAGTTTTTTTACGGACTCTTTCTTTAGGGTAAAAAAAAATGGAAAACATTTTTTAATACAGGCGTAGCACAGCCATTGCCCTCACAAATTATGAGCTAGTTTCTCTCGCCATGTATTTCCCGTCTCCTGGCTTCATCCCCCAGCTGCGGCATCATGGACTCCGTCAAACTGTCTCCTCCTCCCACTCTGCGACGAATTATTATTATTAATTAATTGATTGATTTGTAGGGCTATTCACAAACATTTATACTGATAGTACAATAGGGACTGAATTTTAAGTACATGTTGCTCTTACTAGGTGCTAATGAATTCTGTCTACCAAATCACCGCTCCAGTGGCATCTCAGGCTGTATTCGTCCGAATGTGTTCACGTAGCCGAAACCCACAGTAGACATTCCAGCCCGTAATTTCTATACAGTCATGATGGGGACTGGGTGTTATTCGAAAGGGATCGGCACAAATTTCAGCTGTTATTAATTTCAAAGAATGAACTCTTCAGCTGTTATTAGTCAGAGATTCTTCGTTTTTATCCTTTTGAATAGGATTACCATGTTCGGAGACTTCAGTTGATGAGAGGCCTTCGGACGTGCTGTAAAATGCAGGGGGGGGGGGCGACAGTATTGTTCCAATAACTCTTAAAACTTAGGATTTTGAGAAACCAGCACATTTCATTTAATAATTAAGTCCACCCTATCTCTATTTATAAAAGTTAATTAATTTTAATTGTAATAGTTATTTGAATTTTAAATTAGTAGAAATTAAATTGCTCGCTATTAAAGTGAGCATATTTCTCAACAACAACAAACTACATTAAATGATGTAATCAAGTGAGGGATTGCATCATAAATTAATATTAGAAATAAAGTAAAATACAAGAGTAATATAAACTTTTAAAAATGAAAGAAATTAAAAATTATTTAGATTAATTATTAATTGAGTATACCTATTTAATCGTATTTTTTATTTTAAACAAAAAATAAAATGAGAAATATCGCAGAAAGAAAGACTTTCGTGTGACTTGTTTATTCTTCTTCTTTTTGATTTTCGAGCTTTATAGTAGTTTTTTATTGAAAATAATCCTTAAAATGAGTAAAGCTACTCCCAAAACATATTCATAAAAACAACTCGTAATAAAATGTTTTTCAATTTAGCTTTATTTTCAGCTTTTTTCTAAAAATTTCATTTGGCAACTCTGGTGGCAACCGTCACACCGTGTTATCAAAGACAATATAAGATAGACGCTCAACTCCATGTTATAAAATACAGAGTATGTTTGCACTGCGTCAGCACTCTGACCCAACTTCTAGCCAATCAGCGTTAATGTATACCTACAACTTAGCTTCGTCAAAGACAATATCGTACCTACATAGGTGTATAGTACTTCCATGATACGTAGTTATGACTATTCTCGTTAAAAGGGGTTAGATTTTATGTAGAATACTAAATTAAACCACATATTCAATCTTGTAAACTTAATTAATAATAAAGTAATTAGTTCTCTGATCCCTAATCAGTAAGATATTTATATTTTTAATAACTTCACAAGGTGAGGCTGAAGATTATCTGTCTGTGAATTTCAAGGGGGGGGGGGGTCGTACGTTATTTTTTGTTGGGTGTAGGTCATAAGCCCCCCCCCCCCGGTCATGAGCCCCCCCCCCCCCCCGGTCACGAGCCCCCCTGTTTTTAAATCCTTATTTACCTATATTATTTAATCCTTATTGACACTTTTGTAGTTCATTACTGATTAGACATAAAATATATGTATATCGGGGGGCGTGCCACCCCCCGAACCCCCCTGCCAGGTCATTAAACTATCATGAAGTGTGCAGTACAACAATCTAGCGGATACAACAAACTACATTAGCAACTCTCAGTTATTTCTATCTAAGTAGTTCTTCTTGTTTAACTAGGTAAATAAGGATTAAAAAGACATGGAGGGGGGGCTCGTGACCGGGGGGGCTCGTGACCGGGGGGGCTCATGACCGGGGGGGCTCTTGGACGTATCTTGACCGTACCCCTTTTTTGTTTGGTGTGACGTATGCTACTGATTGGTTGTTATTATTCTTGCATGTTCCCTATCAAGTTGAGCGTCTATCTTATATTGTCTTTGGTGTTATCTTCTCAGTGTTGTTTTAGACACGAAGGCGAGTGCACACGTATGCGTCGATCTCAGACCTTACTGAGTTAAGCCCTGTCCAGACCATGATATAACTACTCTATAAGGTACGCTCGCAAAAGAGACGAAATTGAGTTTCTTCTGCGCAGCCCTCCCCCCCTCGTGACGTCATAGAGGATGGTATTGTGTATTAAATTGTTGTCACTCGTATGGCAAATTCATTTTGAAGGTATCAATTATCACAGTTTCTTTTTATTTATTTAGGTAATATTAAGCAATCAGAAAAATAAGATTTAATGAACATGAATATTAATAAATAAACATTAATTAATTGAATTATTTTTCCTTTGGTTCAAAATTAGTGTTTTCTATAATAAATAGTCTCAGGGAATTTTTAAGTTATTAGACATGATTTGGAACAATTATGAACATATGGGGATTAATGAAACGAAGAATTAATAGCTATCAAATGTATTTCAACTTGACGAAATCTGTGTGCGTGACAAACTAACTAACAAACAAAGAACGCAATACCATAATAGAAAACTTCCTTGAAGAAAACTTATCAGGGGTGACTCAAGAAAATATAAGACATGATTTAAAGTTGATTCTAATAGAATTAATAACACCGGGAATTAATATATTTTACATGTCATAAATTTTTATAGGTAGATCACATAAATATAAATTTAGTGGTCATTTTCCTTGAAATAGCATGGTTATGATACCATGCTAGGGTCACGCAGGTAAATTGCGGCCCTCTGTGAGAGTCTATTCAAACATTCTGAATCGAAATACAATAAATGCTGCATAACTATCAAAAGAAGTAAAGTGCATACTATAACTTATCAATTTAAGTTTTAAACGAGTGTTTTGAAGCTATGGTATTCTGTTGTTAGAGGCCGAAGTTAGTAAGTGTGCCGCAATTTACCTGCTTGACCCTTTATTGCCATACCAAATGCATGTAAATATACGAAATGAAAATAATTGTAAGTAGGAAAATAAGATTTTAGACAAAATAAGATGACATATTCGTAATTCTCGTAAAATTCTTTATGTGAATGTCATGAAAATGGTATGTTGTAAGCTGTATTTATCTATCATTAAATATAAACAAAGTAGCATGGTAAAGCCTCACTTCTATGACGTCACAAAATACTCCCGCGTGGTTGTGGGGGTTTGGGGAGAACTTGCGCGCGAGCATACCTGTTAAAAGTTATTATATCATGGTCCAGACGCTCCGACAAATGCCCTGAGTTTGGAAATACTTTTGCTCCGGCGAACACGGGCGGTCTCATCTCTGCCTGTGTTCGCGTCCAGACGAGAGCAATATGATCAGGAAACTGAAATGTCAGTGTTTGCGATTCTGCATAATTAATTCATTGGAAGAATATCATATGTTGTTGTTGATAGTTAATACCTAACAATTTAGCGATTTTAAAAACAAGCATGGATTAAATAAATGATTATCTAGGTACCTATCGGATGTAAAATATTTATTCTTACCGAGGTACTAGCTGATTATATAATATAAATGCGTAATTAGATAACTAAACGATATATAATATAATTATAAATCTAGGTATTTTATCTAGCCGATTATATACCTAATTTAAATATTTACCTAGGTATCTAACCTGAGTTACTTATAGTATAATACGGCTCTAGGACAACTGCCATGCGGACAACTGCCATGCAATATATTATAATTTTATTTTGGGTGAATTGTAATGCACTTGTAAACCTAAGATTTCTTGGAATTAATTTGACGTGATGTATATTATTATTTTAACCTAAAATTTTAGTATAAAAATGTTAATTGTATAGTAAGAAATTGTGAATGAAGAAACATTGAAATTAATACTGAAGTAATACTAGATTTCTTTCTTTGTTAAAATCATTTTCTTTCACATTTTACGCCTTAAATAATCAAATGATTGACAAAAAGATTGAAATCTATAGATACAAAACTTTTTTTTCGAACATTTCCGAATACAAAAAATAGTACAAACATAAGCTTTACCGGTTAAAATTTTCAGTGAGTGTGGTTTTGCATCTTACTATTTTAGAGTTCCTTTCACACATCACTGGGCATATATGAGTTAACTAAAATGTTGATTTGTTATTAGTATATTAACAAATTTAATAAAACATAGTTCAGTAATAATTATTCTCATATTTTGACACTTTTCAAATATTTATAAGACATGTTTCTAGTCGGTGGGAGCTAGAAACAAAGAAACTATAGAAAAACAAATTCAAATTTCAAAGTTTCTGAGTAAAGTGTTCTTTGTAAGAATTTTTTTAACATAGAAATAAGGTAAATACTACTTCAGTTTCTAATCCTGAATCTAGCAGAAACGTTTATTTTTACAAATAAAAAATATTAATAAACCCAATAAAAATTCTTAATTAGTAAAATGCAAAATCACACTCACTGGAAATTTTAACCTGTAAAGATTGTGTTTGAACTATTCTTTGCATTTTGAAATGTTTGAAAAGGAAGTTTTGCATCTATAGATTTTCCACTTCTTGTCAACCATTTCATTGTTTAAGGAGCTAAATGGGTTAATTATGATTTAAAAAAGAAATGAATTTAGTATACTTCAACTTTAAATTCTGAATCTACTGTCAATACTAATTTCTATACTTCTTTATGCACAATTTCGGACTATACGATTAATATTATAAATAATTGTTAGGTTAAGATAATAATATTTTTCACATCAAATTAATTGCATGAAAGGTTAAGTTTACAAGTGCATTACCCAAAATTAAATTATAATATATTGCATGGCAGTTTGTCGCATGGCAGTTGTCCGCATGGCAGTTGTCCGTACATCGTATAATACCTAGTACCTATCTAGAAAAACGTCTCTGTAATCAGACACTCCTAGTACTCGAAAAGTGGGAGTTATCGTAGATCATGATATGTAAATTAGGAAAAAAGACCAAATAATTCATACTTATTTATAGGCCGGGTAAGTACCAAGTTATGGGACGGTTCGAAATTTACAGAAAAGTAAGAAAGAAAAACTAATGATTACAGTGAGAGTTAAATGATAATCAAAATAGCTACCTATAATATTTATAAGTGTCCGAAAATGTGGAACTGTTCGATAACTCGGAACTAATATGTAGAACTGTAAATAACTAATCACTTTTATTCTAAGAAATACAAAAATTTATTTACAAAAATCTCAATCAAATAATATAAATAGACTACTAAAAATGAATTCAATCTTTCATATCTAAAATTAGAGTAATTATCAAATTTACTCCATATATCACAAATATTCATTCAAATAACAGTTGCGAACACTTGTTCGGGGACAAATTTGCCCAACATGTTGAAAGTCACTGACAGTTTCGATTCTTGTGATCGGAGACAAATTTGCCTGCCAAATCGCGGACAAATTTGCTCGCGAACACCTAATTTCAGATAAATCTGGGCATTAGTCGGAGCGTCTGGACGGGGCTTTACAGTTCTCGTTAGCACGACAGCCGATGTTAACTTTCACATTATTGATTATTCTTCAAAATACTTTAGGTATCTGATCATTTTGCTCAATAATTTTCTCATTTTTGGACATTTAACTGATGTAAGAAGATTAATTGATGAATATTTTGGCAACAGATGCAATGTTAATGACTTAAATAAGCATTTGGTGGAGCGCGTACCAGATGCGTGCACTCCTCGTTTATGAAACGTCACTGAGTCGTGCGCAAGCTGCGAATGCTCCCTGAACTGTCAGTCTGTCGTTAGGGTGACGTCATATGTGTGCTGTGACGTCACCACACGACACAGTGGAACAACAAGGTGCTAACACGATGGTCACGCTTATTAACAATAGAAAGATTGTTAATACGCTGAACTTGTATCTTTACTTAATCTTTCAATTTCTATAATTTGATAATCATTTAATCAGACATAATCCTTTTAATCTTGTACACTGTTCATTAGAAGGAAATGCTATTTAAATTTATGGTCATGTTATTCTCGCTAGGAGCTCGAATATAATTATAAACGAATAGCTTTGATGTAAGCCGCTAATATAGCTTGTAACTTCAGAACATAACTTTATAACTTGTAACCCAGAGCTATAACTTGTAACTCAGAATATAACTTTATAATTTGTACTAAGTTATATAACTTCATGAACTTTGTAAATCAGTTATACAACTTAGAATATTGAGTTCTTTTTCTATAGATAGAATTGAAATTAATACTTAATTAATTTAAAAAGAATTAAGTAAGTACTTCAATTATTCTAATTGAAATACTTAATTAATAGTTAGGAACTTGTAACATTTCTGATCATGTATAGGTTAAACAGGACTCTGAAATAGTATGCTTAAATTTGGATGTTTATTAGTAAATCAGGTTTCACTAAAATGAACTATTAGTAAATCTGATCGATCTATATGTTAATCGTATAGAAAGCCATTACCACTAGCGTGTTAAATTTGAATAATGCATTTTGTGTTATTTCTATCTGCAGTGAGTAGAAAAACATCTTTGAAAAGTACTATCAGTACCTTAACAGAAGTTTATTCACTCACTGGAAGGTTGGACTCTCCAGTTCATCCTTTAAATACCATTGGCACCTAACTAAAGTGTTCATAGTTCGCGATGGTCTCTTGAAGACTGGTTGGTCGGACCAAGTCTGGTTGGACTTGTCCATCCACGGGTGTCGTGAGTTGGCAACTCAGACCCTTGTTTATTTAAAACCCTTAAGTTTACTCAACCGCTAGTTTATTTAAAACTTGTGTTGTGTTATTTAAAGACTTGTGCGTAAGTCTTAGAACTCTGTACTATTCGAACTTTAATATAAGTACACCCATTTAAAACTTCCTTGTGTTTAATTTACTTCCTAAAAACTTTTACCGTTTAGTCATTTGTCAGTTTAATAGAATTCAATCAATTACCTCCAAGTCTCTTCAAGTTAAGAAATACAAATAATTGTTAAAGAACCCGGAGACTTATTTTGCCCTATGGGATAAGTTTATTAACAAGCCTCATCTACTTAGAAAATAGGTGATAATTTACTATCAATCCCATAGGAAAAGGGCAATTTAATATTGGCATCTTCAAACGGTCTTGAAGAAAAGAGGGAGGAAAAAAGAGGTTAGAATCTATTAACGAAAAGAAATGACTTAATATAAATGGTTTAAAGATTTTTAGAGAAGTAAAAGGAAAGTTGGAAAGACAGTGTCAGTGATAAAGAGGGTACAAAACCAGAACTATGAAACCCTAGTGTTATACAGTGTTAATCACTAGGTAAGCATTGAATGTAATGCGAGTGAACTAGCCAATCACGCTCCTTCCGATAAAAGGAAAGCAACTCTACAATGCCGATAAGAGAACACACTCTTCCATCACATATGGGAGAGAACACACCCTTTCAACTCACATACGGAAGTCCTGCAGCACTTCATAAAAAAGGAAGGAAAAGCAACAGAAAAGATTCACATGACATGTGAAAGGATACTTTTCAAGTTAACAGCAGTTAACTATAAAAAACTGTTCTAGAATACCATTAATATTCTAAAGACCGGTGAGAAAATTCGAGCTGAGTATAAAACGAGCGGTGCGCTTACATAAACTCAATCATCCAAGCTGCAACACAAACTTCGAGCTGAGCACGGATACGCCAAATTAAGTGAAGGTGGCTAGGCACTAGAGTCAAAGTACTAACAGCGACAAAAATACATCGCGACAGAAACTCACTTTTACCTGGCGGTAATCACCCAAGGGATTACGATGGAAAAGGCAGAAAAAACGAGGACTTTAACACTGACAGGAAAACAGCGAATCGCAGCAGATCCAAAGCTGAGAAGAGGACAAGAAACAGCGTACAGCTGTTGACCTGCAACAGGACAACGGGAGAATAGAAGAAATCGAATGACTCCAGAAAAAAGGAGAGCTACGAGGCAATACTTCATGAAATCTACACTACCATCTGGTAAACAGGCAGCTCTACTATTCCCGTAAACAGAGAGGCAAGACAAGGCAAACTACTAGGTGATGCTATTTAACTATTTAACCTAAAGTTAATATACTGTAATGAATTTTGTGTCTGGAATATAATAATGTCTACTTATATTTTTGTATTGTGAATTTCTATATTGTCTTTATTAATCTTTACTAATTATTAATCTTTACAGTGTATATTGAAAGGTTTTGTTAGATAAGGTAGTATGTAATAAAGAATGGCTTTACAAAAATACGACACAAATAGTTACAACCTGCCACAAAGGTTCCTAGTAATATAAAGTGTAGTTATGACACTACATTCCTGGGGGAATGATAGATTTATATCATAGTCTCAAATAGTGGAGAAAAAAGTAGTGTCAAAGACCAGTAGCCTCAAATAGCGCAGTTAGTAAAAAGTAAGATGATATGACAATTTTAGTCAATGTGTATCATTTAAAGGTAATAAACTTTTAACAGATATAATTGAATCTGGGAATATATTAATTGCATAGAATATTTTAGATGTGTCGGGATAGTGAAAACTATTTACATTTTGACAGGCTAATAATACCATGTATTTCAGTACTTTTATAATCATCTGACTGAGAACGACATTTAAATCTAATTTATTTTGCATAATTATTCTATAAGTAAAATCATTGAAAACTAATGGAACGTATGTTTCAGAAAGTGAAAGTTGTATAAATTGCGAAGATTGCAAATACTTGTAGAAAGCACGTTATATAACAAAATAACTGTTGTTGTCCTATAAAAGGCGAAGTATAATTATAATAAATAATTATAAAGGAATTCAGAAAATCGTATATAAGAATTTCGAAGAAGCTTAGAGAGAAAGTTCAAATGATGAGAACGAACTTAAAATACTATTTTGAAAGTATGAATTTTTAAAGTATTAAGTAAAAAACATTAGAACAATGTTTAAATGAGCTAATATACATAGTTGCAAATATATTAGTAGTAACCTGTATGCTCATAAATAGAGATACAGATGGAATAGGTAACTGTATATTCACAGATAAGGAGAATAAAAATATTCCAAGTCGATGATAAATTAAATGGGTCTTATAACCTGTGAATTTGTCATGTAAATAACCAAAGGTGAATTTGGTAAAGTAACGATATACCTATTTTATATTAACGAGGTAATTTTCCATATTTTTAGTACTGGAATGGAAGTAATTAACCCATTCTCGTATTTCATTAATTTTGCATATTTTAATGAAATGATATTTATTGTTTGTGGCTTAAAAAGCAATAACGTCGATAAAAATCTTTGGAAATTATAAATTACGCTGTTTTATTTAGTAGGTAGTATCAAGCGAAAGTGATATCGAGAGAAGTTGATATCATAGAAACGGTTATATCATATAGAAATATACCGAAAGTACAGTCACGAATGTGAATATCTGACTATAGGGTCAAAACATCCTTTAAGTCAGTGAAAGTCAAATGAGTTGTGATATTATAAAATATAGACGAGGTTTCAGGTAAAACCGTAAATACCTAAGATACAACATTGAGTTGTGATATTATAAGATATAAAAAGGGTTTCAGGTAAAACCGTAAATACCTAAGATACAACATTGAGTTGTGATATTATAAGATATAAAAAGGGTTTCAGGTAAAACCGTAAATACCTAAGATACAACATTGAGTTGTGATATTATAAAATATAAAAAGGGTTTCAGGTAAAACCGCAAATACCTAAGATACAACATTGAGTTGTGATATTATAAAATATAAAAAGGGTTTCAGGTAAAACCGCAAATACCTAAGATGTGCACGTATTGTACATATATGACGAAATAATACCTAATTTTCAGGGATGAGGTCAATTGATAATTATAATGTTAATTTATATTTATAAAAATAAACAAGGTTTCAGGTAAACCGGAAATACCTATGATATGCACGTAACGTACATATGTAACGAATCATACCTAATTTTCAGGGATGAAGTCAATTGATAATTATGATGTATTCCTATTCAAATAGTAATAATCGCAGTGTTTGAAAAAGAACCTGTCAATCGTTTCAGTGATTAATGATAATCGAGTCAGATTAAGATATAACGTAAATATTAAACTCAGAGGTAGGACTCAGTATAAAAAGAGTGAAACATTTTAAAGGATTGACAAGGAATGATATAGATATATATATATCTTGAATATTTAAATGACTATTTTGATATTAATATTGTATATTAAATATTTTTGAAGAGATTTAAAGTTACCTAGAGGTCAATACTGCTTAACCATAGTTAATGTAATATCGGGTAATATGTGGTAACATAGAGGGGAAAGTAGGTTTGATACTAAATAATCAATATGTGATGTAGTTTCAAACTATATTCCTGTAATAATTAAAAGTAAGAAATAATTGATTTGATTAAAGGTTATTGTTTAACGTAATTAAATAATTATATGCTTTAACGTAAAATCTCCAGTAACTCAATAATGAACGAAACAACGATATAAGAAAGATTCAACGCCGTTTACGTAAATTGAATATATATTGAGTATAAATAATTAACTGTTAAATAAGAAGTTGTTGTAATTATTCCAGTGACGAATAATAACTTAAAATAATCACATAGGTGATTAGTTCATATGAACGAAATAATCGTATAAAAAACGATATGAATTCAGACAATTGTATTTGTCAGACGATAATTCTGAGAAAGAAAATACTATAAGAGCAAAGATTTGCTGAATTTTATAATTAAATTGTAAGACTTGATTTGAATAGTGAATTAAATGCAAGCAATCGAACATAAATGTATAAGAGATAAAACAATTATCGTCAGACTATTTTTCTATTAATAAAGTATAAAATATAGCAAACGTTATATATATATTAATATAACTTAACGTAAAAATATAACGAAACTTGATTTTATAATAGTTGACTAGTAAAAAGTCAAGACTAAACGTAATCTTGAAGGAAGCGATGTAAATTTTCAAGTGGGAAGTTATTGTCAACAGAGCTATTAAAATTAGTCGAGGTGGTACAGTCAGTAACACTATAGTTGACGATAGCAAGGATATAATATGAATAAAATAATGAGTATTATATGGAGAATAAAAGATATAGGAATTAATGTGATTATTCCAGTAGGTTACTCAGAAATAATAATTAATTATTTAATTAATTATTTGATAAATAAATGAGTTTGAAAGAGAGCTCTTGATGATTTCTTTTAATGATAACTGTAATGTTTGATAAATAAATGAGTTACAGGTTCTTCGTCGAAATAAAATCATGGAATTAATGGCATGAAATAAGTGTAATATCATAATTTAATAATATGATAAATTTGAGGAACTGAAGTTATATAAGTTATTACTTGTGTGGGAATTAGAACCTGTAAGAACAATGTATGAATAAGAATTAATAGTTATTTATAATTAAATGACATGCAGTAATTCAATCTACTGTTCTCTATGAACTGTATTGTTATACAATCCAAGATGTGGCAGGAACTAATATTTGAAACACCATAACAAATGGAGGGTTTAACGAATGATTTGAATGATAACAAGATACGAAGCAAATATTTCAATTAATATTATCTCACATTTAATTTGAATTCTTTTATTTATGATAGAAGTGTAATATTTTATGTTGAATTTTTGATTTTCAAGATGATAAATAAAAATGTTTGTACTTGTTAATTAAAATAAAGATACTGAATTCTTGATATATAAATTTAGAAATGAATTCTAAATAAATAGTCGAATACTATTGAATGTATAATGAACAATGAAAACATGCAATATAATATACATGTACTTCAATTCTAATGTTTATGTACAATGATATATAAAATAATTGCTGAAAAAGATAGTTCGTTAAAACTTTTATATATGATAATATATAAATATATAACCAAGGAAATGTTTGATCCAATCTTAAGGGGAACATTCTATTTATTCCTCTCAGAATGAAGAATAAAATAGACCCTAAAGAATTTCCAAACATAAGTTAGGCGAACATTCTATTTATTCCTCTCAGAATGAAGAATAAAATTAGACCCCAAAAAAGATTACAATAATGGATTGAAGTGTAATTAAGTGTGATTATACACGGAATTGTGAGATAAATATATTAGAAAGTTATAAATCAAGATGTATAATTAATTATATGTTGATATTTGAAAAAAGGGGATATTCCTAATGCATAAAGAATATTCATTCTAAACTGTAAGGGTAAATATTACTAAGAGAAAACAGTAATTGCAGGTTCAAAGGTCAACCAGAGTACAGTAAATACCCTGAAGGGAAAATCTTCTTCTAAAGAAAAATTTCAAGGGGGAACCGTAATATATCTAGATTTATAAAAGAATGAATGTAGTTGATTTTACATGAGTATAAAAAGGATTAAAATGAAATCGTAAATAATAAAAGCGATCGAATAGAACGGATTTATTTCATAAAAATAAATGTGACGAGAATTGTAAAATACGTTCATGTTACGTATATGAATTTATTAATTAAACTCAGTATAGCAGTTTAAATGTAATTAAAAAGTTTGAGTTTAAAAGGGACAGTTATATAATTTAATAAATAATGTATGGATTCAAATAAAGAAAACGTTTGAAAAGTTTAATGATACTGAAATAAGAGTAAAAGGCTCTTTAGTGATAAATGGGAATTACGAAAATATTTTTGAGTATTGAGTTTAATGATAACAAGAATCTTGATGATATTTAAATTATTACTTGAAAAAAATAATGAAATTTAATTCTGTACGAGAATTTATGATTATAAAAGGAACATAACGAAATATAATGAATAGCTAAAAAACGACATAGTTTGTGTTCAATTAATTTCTTTCAATGGTTAGATCAATAACATTAACTCTTCAGGGTAACTACAATATACACTGATGTTTAAAGAAATGTAAATTATATATATATAATGCATTGATGTTTAGTGAAACATAAAATATATATAAATAACTGTGTGTTTGTAAGTTAAGAGTAATTAAGAAAATTATGTTGACTAACACTTATAATTATTGATGAAATGTAATGTAATGGTAGATAAATAATCTATGTAAGATGTAAGTTTCTTGTATAAGCTAGTAAAGTTCACCTGTAATTGCAGAAACACACGTAAAAGAGGCTAACCAAAAGCAATGAACCCCATCCATCTGACGATCTGACGTTATGGGCAAGACATCGGTTGAAGGTGAATTACTTAATTTTACTATGAATTTATCACTATAGGTGAAAATCTTGTAAAGTAACGTAACAATAAAAAGAAACATAACAGTTTTGATTGTGTCCAAGATTTTCATGAACCTAGTTTTAAGTGAAAAATATGTTATATATATATATAAACTAACCCCTTCTTTACAGTTTTATAATAATAGGAATATGTATTGTAAACTGAATGAGGTATATTTTGAAATAAATGTTATGTGAGATACATATTATCAAACTATGATATTACTTGAAGGATTATAACAATACTATAATATTAAAGAATTTTGTAGAATCAATGTACAAAATTTTGGAAATAATTAAAACAATCATGTTTTAGAAATGGTAAAATAGTAATATTATCCTTCAACTGTAAGTCTAAAAAGTAATAGTTAGGTAAAAATATAATCCTAATTAATGCTGATTTATTTTTATTCCCAAAACTTGAAAAACATCTCTCGAGAAACTGGAGCTGAGCAATAACAAACCAGATGTTGGAACAAGCCAACACCAGTAACTTGTTGATCCGAAAAGGATAAGCCGAGCTACGCCTAGTGACGAGAAGGCTGAGCAGTGGAGCACACTTGGTGATGACTTCACAGTCATACTTGATGATGACTTCACAGTCATACTTGATGATGACTTCGCAGTCATACTTGGTGACGTCACAAACCAATGCCCGATAACCTGAGGGAACCATTCATTCTGAAGGAGGAGAATGAACATGGGGGCTTCAACTCTCATGTACCTACTTTGAGAAGTCTTCTCTGATGGTACCGACACATTTAGATCATTTCACCTTGATCTTATTATTCTAAATTTTGGATTATTACTTTAGTCCAATTATCTTAGATTTCTATACTTTGAATTTACTTTAAAGAAAGTTTATATATTAATTGCTTATTGAAACATTCAGGTTATGAGCATTTAATCATTGATGTTTATTTGAAAATTAATTCTTTAAAGGATTACTTAAGATTTCATTTGACAGATTTCGAAGTTGAACATTTGATTTAAAGTAACTTTTAATTTCATTGAATATTTTAAACGAAATCTGAATATGTTTATTCAATACGAATAAAAATAAGTTATGTAAAGCTAACAATAGTATAGATGAATACTAACCAATAGTATAGCTCATATGATATTACATAACATATATAACCATAGTTTAAGAAAAGAGAAGTTTAAGATAAGTAATAACGAATTTAGTTATACTCATATATTTTGAAATGAATATTTTGGAATTAGAATAAACTATAATGAAGTTTCGATTTTGATGTAAGATTATATTCATTTGAGATATAAAAGTTAATTAAGTTCTATTGACTATAGCTTATATTCATTTGAGATATAAAAGTTAACTAAGTTCTATTGATTATAGATTATATTCATTGGAAATATGAAAAGTAATTAATCTCTATTGATTTTGAAATTAATTTCATTTGAAAATTACTTAACTTTATTTCCAACGTTTTAAATTACGATGCTTGAAGTAGAAGATATAATAATAGTAGAAATATTATAATCGTATGCTTAGATTTTATTGATAATCTTATTTGTAAGCATTATAATTTTGGTTCTTGAATGAAAGTAAGATGTTTATAGTTGGACTATATTGCAGTAAAGTATTAAACGAACTTTATATTTTGAAGAAAAACTTTAAGGGTGTTTTCAATGACTAGACATTCACCTGGATACTATTTCCATTTAAGTGTTTAAGAATTGAGAACATACATATTTAATTTTTAGAAAGGTAATGGTTACTTTTATTTAAAAAATTAAAATATAAATTTAGCAGTTATAGATTGAAGTTTTATGATTGTTCAACTTGAATTTGAGATTCATAATTTGATGTTTCATGTTTTGAAATTTTAGAACTGGATGAAATGGGATTTCAGGTTCAATTTTGAATAATTATAAACAAGGTTAGATATTTGAATATCTTTATTAGTTAAATAAATTCCATAAAATGAAAATATATTTTTGATGTATGTTTCTGAATATGAGTAGAATAACTTATAATTTTTTACTCTATTTTGATTTGATATCTTGACCAGAGGTAGAATTCATGATTACATATATGATAGGAATTGTCTTGTCATCATATTTTTGTACACACAAATTTTATGATGAAAAGACTGATCTATTTAGCAGATCAAATTTTAATCTGAAATTCATAATACATGAATCGAGTGATTAAATTTCTTTTGTTTTAATAGATATAATTTGTGTTTCGGACTTAGAAATTTTAAGAAATTTCATAGGATGTTTTCCGAGTGTTGTTCGAAATTTCTTAGGATATTTTTCGATTGGATTTCGATAATAAGGGTTTAGAAATTGAAATTCAACCGACAAGTCGGTTGAAACATGAAGGGGGGAGTGATATTAACAATAGAAAGATTGTTAATACGCTGAACTTGTATCTTTACTTAATCTTTCAATTTCTATAATTTGATAATCATTTAATCAGACATAATCTTTTTAATCTTGTACACTGTTCATTAGAAGGAAATGCTATTTAAATTTATGGTCATGTTATTCTCGCTAGGAGCTCGAATATAATTATAAACGAATAGCTTTGATGTAAGCCGCTAATATAGCTTGTAACTTCAGAACATAACTTTATAACTTGTAACCCAGAGCTATAACTTGTAACTCAGAATATAACTTTATAATTTGTACTAAGTTATATAACTTCATGAACTTTGTAAATCAGTTATACAACTTAGAATATTGAGTTCTTTTTCTATAGATAGAATTGAAATTAATACTTAATTAATTTAAAAAGAATTAAGTAAGTACTTCAATTATTCTAATTGAAATACTTAATTAATAGTTAGGAACTTGTAACATTTCTGATCATGTATAGGTTAAACAGGACTCTGAAATAGTATGCTTAAATTTGGATGTTTATTAGTAAATCAGGTTTCACTAAAATGAACTATTAGTAAATCTGATCGATCTATATGTTAATCGTATAGAAAGCCATTACCACTAGCGTGTTAAATTTGAATAATGCATTGTGTGTTATTTCTATCTGCAGTGAGTAGAAAAACATCTTTGAAAAGTACTATCAGTACCTTAACAGAAGTTTATTCACTCACTGGAAGGTTGGACTCTCCAGTTCATCCTTTAAATACCATTGGCACCTAACTAAAGTGTTCATAGTTCGCGATGGTCTCTTGAAGACTGGTTGGTCGGACCAAGTCTGGTCGGACTTGTCCATCCACGGGTGTCGTGAGTTGGCAACTCAGACCCTTGTTTATTTAAAACCCTTAAGTTTACTCAACCGCTAGTTTATTTAAAACTTGTGTTGTGTTATTTAAAGACTTGTGCGTAAGTCTTAGAACTCTGTACTATTCGAACTTTAATATAAGTACACCCATTTAAAACTTCCTTGTGTTTAATTTACTTCCTAAAAACTTTTACCGTTTAGTCATTTGTCAGTTTAATAGAATTCAATCAATTACCTCCAAGTCTCTTCAAGTTAAGAAATACAAATAATTATTAAAGAACCCGGAGACTTATTTTGCCCTATGGGATAAGTTTATTAACAAGCCTCATCTACTTAGAAAATAGGTGATAATTTACTATCAATCCCATAGGAAAAGGGCAATTTAATAACGCTTATATGTTGTTGGTTACACCGCTTCCTTCTACTAGTACTTCGATGATAGCTATGCAATAGCTACATTAGATTTCATTGAATAAATCTATATTTAAGGGGACCGTTCCCGGGAAAAATTGCAAGAAATAAAACTTATTGCGTTAATAGTTGCTTTTTATATACTCTAAATACCAACTCTCAGCCAATTATAATTCGTAATAATTAATTATCTCGATATATCTGGTTTCTAACGTGCCACTAATCATATGCACACTAAGGTATGCCCCTCAGTCACTGATCATTGAATATAGGAAGATGTCGCACTACAGTATTTTCAATTTTCTAGCAACACTTGGCACTGAATCGTCCGTACCGTGACGTATCATTGGAGTTGCCTACGATTGATATATTACTTATTTTTAATCATTCTAAAACGACATAAATAGAATAATATTGAACTTAAATATGCTATTTAAAATCAAAATATTCATTTATGATATTAAACTGATAATAAAATTATATATTTATAAGGAATATAATTATTTCTGTTCTGTACATGGTTTGTACGTGTGTGTGTTCAGTACGAATTTGATGTGTCGGTTTATTTCTGATGCAATATCGTTAGCATGCGGCCGTGCGCTGTACTCTGACTAAATTTACTAATTATTTCATCTTTCATTAAAATTAAACTAGTGAGAAATGGGCAATGTACGAAAATGTTCATTTATCAATTGTATCAATACATCTTAAGATCGGCACAAGTTGTTTTTGTCCAGAAAACATGATTAGAATCTGTGGTTAAGACTTGCATAATGGCTCGAAATATTTTAATTCCGACTTCGATTCTTGTTTTCTATTTTATAATTAATATACGTTAAAATATTAAAATCTAATTAACCTTTTTTCCTGAAAATTAAAATTTACATAACTTCCTCGGTTTCCCCTTATTGGTATTAAAAGAAAATGTATCCCTGACCGTTATATATATAGTACACATATACTCGTTTGTTTGTACGTTTGTAATATGTGACGTCACGGTACCCCTCTCTCTGATTGGCTGATACGCTCTCGGTTAAATAATTATTTGGCCACTAGCGTCCAGGTAGCAGTGAAACATCTATATGCTTGGCCCTCAGCATGGAAGTACTAGTAGGCCCTCAGTTACCCGCTAACCTTCACAGGAGTCGTATGCAGCGTGTCAGATTATCAAACTTTGAATGGGATTTTCTATTAGTTCAGAGATCTAAAAATCTTGTAATTCAAAAGCCTAAGGCGTTTACAATTTTGAAGCTACGGCATTGCAATTTTTTGCATTTGATTTTCCCCGGAATTCTCTACAAACTCTGGAAGAGTTTTATTCGATTTTCGAAATATTGAATTTGAAATTTTTATTTTTTCAATTTTTTTTTCACTATAAATTTCAATAATTGGAAAACCAATTCGAAAAATAAAAAAAAACGCTTCCACAGTTTGTAGAGAATCTTGTGGAGAATCGAATGCAAAAAACCATAATGTCATAGCTACAAAATTGTAGTATCCATTTATTAATTTACACACTGTTCGAAATTTGGTCGAAATTCGAATAACTCGTTTTCTATGGGTCAAATCGAAAAAAATGTCATGACACAAAAACATCTAAGAATTCATTTTATATTTGTTTACAAAGTTTCACGGCCGTAGCTTCAATAATAAAAACTTTTCAAAATCTGGGAACGGTGCCCTTAACACAAACATCCTCTTCATGTAGTAGCTGGACTTCACATTTCACCATCATGTGGTCCTTAGTGAGTTCTTTTGTTGTGAGAAATAGCCATGTTTCTCAGGTCCATTTCATTTCGTCACAAGCAGGGAAGCGAGGAGAAAGGGGATGGGATGGGGGGGGGGGGGTAAACATCGGTAATTATGTGTTAGCTATTTCATCAGTGATAGCTAACTATAACTAAAGCTACATTTCATTTCAAACTATATCTAATTATATTAAGAATACCTCACTTCTTTAATTTAAATTTATGATATTTTCAAGATGCAGAGAGAACATTTGTTGCAATGTTTACTTTCAATACTTTAGTTCAATAAATTTAATTTCTTCAAGAGTAATTGTTTTATGCAAAGAATTATATATTTTCTTATAGCAATTTATCAGTTGCTAAAATATTAAAATTATTATTTAATTTAAGATTCATTTAATTCTTTTCATCTAGCTATCTGAATAACTACTATTATTATATTTATAAAACTATTTGATTTTCTTTTGTAACTATTTAAATATAAATAACCAGCGAAATAATATTATGTTCTAAATGCCTAACTACACTTTCCCTAGATCATAATCTTAAATTTTAATAATGTCCTCAAACTATCTGCCAAATAGCTACACTAAAAGTTTTAATCCCTTCTTGTGGACTAAGATTTTATTTCTATACATTTCTTTCTATATATTTCTTTTATAGCTAATTAATTATCAAAGTAATATTTACAAAAAATTATCAGAACATTTTTTTTTTCTTCTTTTCAAATTTAATCAAATTTTTTTCTTATTCCAAATTTCATTGTTTTTGTCTTTTCAAAAAATTTATATTATTTTTTCAAAGTTTTTCAAATATTTATATCATAAGTTATACACAAACTATCTTGAAACGGATAACTCAATAAAACAATTTATTCAAGAACACAATAAAATACAAATTAAAAAGATTACAATTATAATGAGTGACTAAATTATTCAAGGCCCGGGAAGCTGAGAGTCAGCTTCTAGGGCAACCTATATAAAAAATAAAAAAGCATGAATTAATGGTACATGGAATACGTTGAAACTAGATAGCACATCTATATGATAACGTGATTATTGAATAGAACAGAGATAATACTGATTTTTGACAAGTGATTAGATATTATTCTTGTATATTATTTAAATTAAAGTATAAACATATAGTTTCATTTGTATCATCCATGTAATGTTCATTTTGTAATGAATACATGTAATTTTTATAATTTGAAATTTATAATTATAATTTTGAAATTTTCTATTCAATTTATCTTAGTATATATTTCATACGATTTACTCTTGTATGTTTTTATGCAATTTACTTTTGACCAATTTTCGTTCTAATATTGAAACTAATAAGTTCCAGGGCTGGGACAATATGCTCTAAAAACTGTAGATCTCAAAAATTTTATAGACGGAGAGAATTAAAGAGTGTTGAATGGTTCTACACCAGCGGTATATAGTATTCGATATCATTTCATTTAGTTTCGTCTATGATATTTTCGGAATCTATAGTTTTTAGAGCATATTGTCCCAGCCCTACAGTAATAACTATTCCAATTTGAGGTAAAAGTAGATTTTTAGCTTTAGATTTGTTAAATGTTATTAATTCCAAATATATTATATACAACAACCATTCACACAAGAACATTAAAGGTCCTCTCCAGGCTCCGGGAAAAAAAATGAGTTTATAACATAATATTATAGAACTAAGGTCTACGATCATTATTTCGTAAACCGCATACAATTCGGTTCAGTATATATTATATTATTTGCTTTTAATATTTTTTAATACTCTGTGAGCAACAATCGAGTGAATCTCCAACCTGACGCTGAGAAAGAAGATTGTACACTCTTTGTTTTGATTTCAAATTCAGATTTTTAAACAAATAATGCGTTTTTGGCCTTCTTTTAAGATATTAATTGTTTTTAAATGTATATAAGTTCATCCAAATTTAAACCTTTAAACGAATGATAAATAGATTTATTAAACCAAATACCTAGTTGACAATAAAAAAAAATGGTGTACATTCTTTTTCTTCAGACTGAAAATTAGAAAGTCGGAAGTAAAGTAGGTTTTGTAGAGTTTGGATTATAAAATCCAAAAAGCATATAAAATTAAAAATATGCTATCAAATTTGATGGGGTTTGCAGTAAAATGATAAGAAACATTAGCCTCGTTGATTTAAGCAATAAAAAAATTTGCTTGGAGGGGACCTTTAAACTAATCCTCTTCAGATATGATTTTAAATAACTTCGCTTCTTTTACACCTTTAAATTATTTGTTATTGAAACTATAATACACGTTTTCAACTTTGTAGTAAATGTATATAGTTTTACTTATAGTTTTGTCAAATCTTATTCCACGAATATTTTATATTAATATCATTCACACAAGAGCATTTAATCGTCTAAAGATATGAGTTTTAAAAGCTTCGCATTTTTTTTCACATTTAATGTCTCGGTTATAATCCAAAGATTTTCTGCATTCAGAGTTCCAATAAATTAATAGTGATGACTAATTTCGTCGATAAGACAAGTTTCTCTTTTTCAAAGTCCTTTGTGTGTATAATCTTTTTTAATTCATTCAATATATATTGGCCATAATGTGGAAGTTATTGAAATTTGTGTTTTTAAAATGATAATAATTTATCCTACGTCTCAATTTAATGACAACAATCATTAAGTTGCTGACAAGCGTTTTTCTCTATTTTCATAAACTTATAAATAAGTAATTAGTAATTACCTATACGGCTATACCGATACTTTCTATCTTCTAATAAAGTTCTTTAATTTAAAAATTCTTTTAGGCTAATGAATAAAAGAAAGTTATGGCTAAGTTGTAGCTTAATCTATTTAGTTTAGATTTTAAATGCAGTAATTTGATGGATTTTATATCATCTAGTGAAAGTTTAAATTTTTATATATTAAATGCATGCACTACCAATTAACAAGCAGTGATATCGTGAACTAAAAATAACTGAAGTGATCATAATTTTTCTTCTCAATAAATGCCACATCGCCAACGTTGACAATAAAATAAGTTACAAAGTTCTATGAGATGAACCAAAATAAAGATCCTTCAAGAAGAGAACTAACTGTAGCCACCTACTGCAGTCTTGGTGCTTAATTTGTGACATTAGAGTGAAACTGGGATTCATGACAACTGTCAACTAAGGCTTTAAATTTGAAGTTCTATCTCTATCAAATATATATTAGTATTATACTTTCAAAATAAGATAAATAAAGGATAAACAGATAATCATTTTATATTTATAAAAATAGTGTTTTACAAAAGTTAAAAATAAAAATTTAATTAAGTAAATTTAAAAACTACTACACGAATAAATACACTGGCAGGTTATTTCTAAAGTAAAAACTACCTAATACAATTCTTACTAAAATAAAGGATTTCTAATTAGTACTAGTTCACTTGAAGTATCAATCTTAGAACAATTTTTAAAAGCTTTTAGGGTTGTATAAATAACATGAACCTACAATATACAATTAATTCTATATTTACCCACGATTAAGTTTTTCAAACGCAAAGCAATAAATAAAACTACACAAATTAGTTCGGTATTTTATGCTCTTTCTCACGGAGAAATGTTGAAAATTAAGAAGTAATAAGCATGAAATAAATGGATATCACAGACGTATGAGTTAAGAAATCTGAATCCTAAATTTAATAATGATTAAAATGATAGATGTGTCTGGAATCGTAAAGATTGTTAGGATGCTAAGTCTGTTTATGAATGATTGCGAAATAAGCATGTCGGGGAATGAGACTAGACTTCCCGGGAGTGATGAGTACTACACTGATAGTGATGCGAACTACACTGATTAGTACTGGCACTAGCGAGAAAATCACTAGCGAGAAGATCACTAGCTAGAATATCACTAACGAGAAGGACACTGTGGAGAAGGACACTGCAGACGAGCACTGGTGAATCTAAAAATATTTACAACGGAATAACTCAACTACTCTTTCGATATTTATTTAAAAAAAAACGTTACAAGCCACTATTAAACTCAAGAAAACTGATAAATTAGAATTATTTTTTAATTACATGCTATAATAAATAATTTGATAATTACAAATAAATAATTGTATTTAAAATGAGATTACTGTTCTACAATAAATGAATATATCCAAAGATTTGATAAAAAAAAGTTGAAGTAAATATTTGCTTCACACCCAAAGTTTGTCAGTATCGTGCGATCTGATGCCTAAAAATTCTAGTCAAATGAGTTTCAAAACTACCGAAATAGAAGACAAGAGGGGTTGTAAATTCTGAACAATGTGAATGCGAAGCAAATTTGGTATGTTGAAAATGATCCATCTTCGAGGTCAAAATATAAAAAGAATGAAAAACTAGATTCATGAAAAAAATAAAAGGAAAGTAAATCACATATATATTTAACTATATCAAGTGAACAGGTGTTTCCAATATTAGCATAGAACTAATTAAAGAAAGAGAGTAACAACTTGCACAGATATTGTTATGTTGTGTATTATGCTGATGAACGTTTGCGACAGGTTGAACCGTGAAAGATAGAAAGAAGAGAATGATTAATAACTACTGAAGAAAATGGTGTAACATAACTATATTTTATAAATTAGGAAGGTATCAGCTCAACAGAAAATTTATTTAAAAAATACAAATAGGATTAAATGAATGAAAGTGAGCTAAAAAGACAATTTCGGTACTATAGAGCTCAAAACTGAAAAGTATGGAAATAAATAAATAATATTTTGACTAATATTGCACAAACCGTTTGATCCACAGGCCTACAGTAGATCTTTCAGAACCCAGCTCTTCTGCAATTTCTTTTCGGCTTTTACCTGCCTTAAAGAGCCCTATTATTTGGCCTCTTCTGGAAATATTAGTTTTTTCTCTTATGGTGTTTGTTTGACCTTTAAAATTCATATTTAGAGATGATAAACCTGCAAAATACTATTTTTTTAAGTTAGCCTTGGACCTATAGGTTATCGAGATTATATTAATATGAAAATTGGTAGATATTTTATATTGTAGTCTTATATCCGCAATAATTTGAGAGTAAATGTAATTTATTTAGTAGGGGGTGTAACGGGGTACGGTTCACGAGGTGAAATCATAAAAGCAGAAATCATTAATTTTTTGCAAGACTTCGTCTCAGCTTTTAGCAAAACGCGATAGCTATCTTCACCTATATAAAATAATTCTAGTACTTATCAAAGAGACAAATTTTTTTCATTATTTTCACCTCTATAAAACATTTAGTCTCTTTGATAAGTACTCTAAATATTTTATAAAGGTGAAGATAACGAAAAATTTTAGTCTCTTGGATAAGTACTCTAAATATTTTATATAGAGGTGAAGATAGCTATCGCGTTTTGCTAAAAGCTGTGACGAAGTCTTGCACAAAATTAATGATTTCTGCTTTTAAGATTTCACCTAGTATAACTTCACCTGTGTGTCACCGATTTACCTCTATAAAAATCTAAATATTTAGAGGTTTAGATAAACGAAAAATTTCAGTTTATTGATAAGAACTCTAAATATTTTATAGAGGTCATCTTCACCTCAATAAAATATTTAAAGTACCCTTATCAAAGAGACTAAAATTGTGCAATATCGTCACCTCTAAAATATTCAAGAGACCTCTAAAATATTGTATTAATGAGATTTATATTATAAATTTAACTACATAACGTAATTTCAAGGATGAAGATACAAAAAAGTAGCATTCAATTATATCTCAGTGTTAGAAATATTTCGTTTAAAAATTGAGACCATAGCTAAAAATAGATAGTCATATAAACACAACAAGAAAAATTTAAATTAAAAACGTAATAAATATTAATCAAAAAAATTCTGCTAAGTTAATATCTAAATGACTAATTCTTGGCAAGACACAATTTTTAAATAGAGGAGTACATTATTTAATCACCTCCATCATTACAGCTAGAGACAAAATGTCTCGCCGCTTGTCAACATAAACAGAGTTTGCTTATTTGCGGGGGTAAATTATGAATTAGGGAGGAGCGTACCATAAACCGCATTACAGCTGGAACTAGTTTATTCATACGCGTCTAAATCATCTGACGGATACACTTTTCTCTGATAGTACATCAGTGCCATGATTGATTGCTTTGTATAACCTAATACTGATTTGGTATTGGAAAAGATCATTCAATTTCAAAATACAGTCCTGTTTAAATAATGGTGAAGTATGACTATAATAAGAGACATTGTGAATTATTCTAACTGCACATTTCTGAGCTCTGAATATTACTTCACGGTTGAATCTAGGGCAGCTGAACCATATCTCAATACCATACAACAAATATGGCTTAATCAGTGCTTCGTACAGTTTAATCATTGTACAGAGAGGCCAAAAATGCTTTAACCTGTTCAGAATGCCAATGTATCTAGAAGTTTTTGAAGAGATAAATTGAACATGTTTACCAAATCCAAGCTGCTCATCAAGGAACAAACCCAAGAACTTGATAGATTGGACCCGCTCAATTACACTATCACCTATTACTATCGGAACTAGCTCAACCTTTTTACGATATGAAAAACCATATATTTAGTTTTATTGGCATTAATAGCTATTTTTGTGTTCACAATTTCTCAATTTATTCATTTTATAGCAGTTTATAACACGTCATCAAATTTTATTTATCACCTATGGCATTTTTTCTTCACCTGAATCCAGGTGTCAAATTTATATTTATTCCATTTCTTTTCAAACTAGTTTTCGTGCTGGGCAGTCATGCGCAGCTTAGATGTGTTTGTTCGTGAGTGCTTACTTTTCTTTAATTAAAATCCTTAAGAAATCTTGTTCATAATTATTGTCATTAATTCCCAAATTTATTTCTTCATTCAATTCTATTAGGTTTTTCATTCAATAGTCTCATCAGTAAGGTAAAAGAAGCTACTCACTTAGAGTAGCTAGGCTAGTTTCACTTACCGCAATATACTACCTTCATCCTAATGGTGCCTTCATTAAATAAACTATTTTAGGTAGGATCACTCACATAAAGTTATTTCCATTTTACGTTTTTTGTCTTATTAGATTTCTTAATCAATAATACAGTCACTCAACATTGTCATAAGTATCGGGTTAAGTACGTGGTTCTGAAAATACTGATTGTGGGAAATAACCAAGAGAACACTTTCTGTAAGTAATTTTTTTATCTATATTATTATGTACTTATTTATATGTAGTCTGAATTGTTTAAAATTATTTTTGTATTTCTATGTCTTGAATGACGTGCTATTTCAGGCACGTTGACGAGAATAAAAACTTCCCCAATTCTCGGCCTTTACTTCAAGTTCCGAAAGATTAAAGTGCCGTAGACAGCTATCTTATTCGACATAAGCCACTGATGCACCTCCTCCAATTCTGAGTTAATAGTGGCCGGTACAGGACCCCTAATGCTTAGGTCCAACTTTAAGGATAGAGTACTATCATCTGCTAAGAGAATGAATTTAAATTTATTGCTCGAGAGGGGCAGATCATTAATAAAAATTAAGAATAACAGTGGACCAAGCACACTACCTTGAGGAACACCATGATCCATACGAACTCTACTTGAGCAAGAATCCCCAATTTAAACATATTGGAAGTGATTCACTAAATAAGACTTAATCCAGTTGTATATCAAACCTCTGTAACCATAATAGTACAACTTTGACAGTAATGTGTCATGTTTAACACAATCAAAAGTTTTGGTGAAGTCCAAAAAAATTGAAAATACAGGATGACCAGCATCAAGACTATTATTATACAGATAATCAAGAAAAGTGATTCCTGCTTGAATTGTAGATCTACCCGATCTGAAACCATATTGATCGTTAGAGAGAACTGAGTATGTGAAGAAATCGATACATTTGCTTATAGATCAGTTTTTCAAAAATTTTACTGTGAGTAGATAGGATTGATATTGGACGATAATTGCCCGTTTCAGTTCTGGAGCCACCTTTATAAATTGGGATAACTCTGGAACACTTTAGTGAGTTTGGAAAATTTCCAGTGAACATTGAAAGGTTAATATTATATTAGCTATAGCTAACATTTATATTCATAAATTACCTAATATAATATATACATAATTTTTTACAATTAATATTTATTATTAAGTTTATTTTCATCAAAAAATCAATTTAGTTTTGGTAACTCTGAAATGAAATCACTGGCTTCATTCAGAATAGTGCTAGTTTCCAAACTTTCAACAGTAGAATCAGATCCTTTGTCTAAAGTCCAATGACATTTGTTTATATTCTCTCTACTCTGTTCAATTATGCACCTAATGTCCTGTATCAATGGAGAAGATTTATTTGGCTTATCTTAAGGGGACCGTCCTCAGGTCTGGAAAACATTTTTATTACTGAAGTTATGGTTCTGACATTGATACATGTATATAAAATTGAATTCTCTATCGTTTTATGTTCTTGGCATTTTTTCGATTAGACTCATAGAAAAAAGTTATTCAAAAATTCGATCGAATTTCAAACTGATTTTCAAACATGGACCTCTAATACAGTTTTGAAGCTACAGCTTTGCAGTTTTTTTCGTTCGCTTCCCCATACCATTCTCTACAAAACGGTTGAAAGCGATTTTTGAATTTATTTTTGAAAGATTCGATTTTTTCGAAAAAATACTAATATTTAAAAAAAAAAATTAAATTTATATTTGAAAAAAAAAAATCAAAATTCGCTTTCAACCGTTTTGTAGAGAATAACCAGGATAATCGAATGAATAAAACTGCAAACCCGTAGCTTCAAAACTGTATTAGAGGTCCATGCTTGAATACCAAAATTTGTAGCGATTTTGTAGTGCCTCAAAATGGCATTTGGGCGACCGACCATGTTTTTGGAAAAAAAATGAAGCTACGGTTCTGAAACTTCGCAGCCATATGAAAAATGGAATTCCCTATCGTTTTCGATTAGACCCATAGAAAACGAGTTATTCGTACTAACAGAGCGCTATACCCACATCTCCCCCTCTCCCCAGGGGAATAGCGTCACACAGGCACACTCTAAGAGTTCTGATTTTTGTACAATCATTTATAAGGTTGTTAGGTACCTATTTATGAAAAAAAAATACAATTTCGAGACCTCTTCAGAGACTGTCCTTATTTACCTGTTGAAGAGCTATCCAAACCACAATTAATCACAGATGGTTCATTATTTTAGGTGCACGGCGATTTGCCACTGGGTTAACTGCCCATTTGGGAAATTGCCACTGGGTGAACTGCCCATGTGGGTGAATTGCCACTGAGTGAACTGCATATGAGGGTGAATTGGCACTTTAGAGAGAATTGCCACTTGTTTCCGAGTAAACATTACAATATTGGGCCAACGTTGTCCCGATTCAGAACGAAACTCTGGCCCAACGCTGTCATGCCGGTTTTGGAGTATTAGGCTATCAAAGGCCTAACATTGGCCGGGTGTAGGTCATAAACCCCCCGTCAAGGGCCCCCCTCCCCCGGTCATAAGCCCCCCCCCCCGGTCAAGAGCCCCCCTGTTTTTAAATCCTTATTTACCTATATTATTGAATCCTTATTGACACTTTTGTAGTTCATTACTGATTAGACATAAAATATATGTATATCGGGGGGCGTGTCGCCCCCCGAACCCCCCTGCCAGGTCATTAAACAATCATGAAGTGTGCAGTACAACAAACTACATTAGCAACTATCAGTTATTTCTATCTAAGTAGTTCTTCATTTGTTTAACTAGGTAAATAAGGATTAAAAACACAGGGAGGGGTGGGGGGGGGGCACGTGACCGGGGGGGCTTATGACCTAGGGGGGCTCATGACCGGGATAGCTCGTGACTGGGGGGGGGGCTCATGACCGTTCCCCCATTGATCCACCTTACGGATGTCCACCGGCTTAGAACAGTATAACCACGTATAAACGACTTATTGATGCTGGCAATACTTAATGTTGCCCATGCCATGCATCTATTGCCAGTACTTTTTTCATATAACAGGTGTATTAATTAGATTACGCTATACAGAACACGTGAAGACAACAGTTACTTATAACAATGTAGAAACTGTCCTACAAATACATTTTACAGATCAAAGTCAGGAAAAAATAGAACTGGTCGGCAACCTTTTTATCGTCGCGGACCGGTAAATGTTAAACAATATTCTCGCGGCCCGGCGGGATGAATGTACTAATAGTATTGGGTAGACCAAACATTCGCTCGCTTCTAAGAGGCTACTGCTTTCAGGAGCTGATAATAATCCTTTATATAAACATTCCTTTTACAATAGCAATCTGAATCTGTTATAAAAAATAGTAATAATACTTAGGTCAAAATAATTTAATTACTCAAGTACAAAAAAACATGATCATATAAAAAAAAAAACGATCACCTGTAGAATTCGCACCCCAGTTCATATTGGGGTGCGAATCGTACTAGATAGAAATCATTGGAGTGCAGTTTATACAGGAGGGAAATCATAGGGGTGCAGATTATACAGGAGTGAAAGTTTTGGGGTGCGGATCGTACTGGAGAAAAATCATTGGAGTACAAATTATACAGGAGGGAAATCATTGGGGTGCGGATTGTACAGGAGAGAAATCATTGGGGTGTGGATTGTACAGGAGGAGAATCATTGGGGTGTGGATTGTACACGAGGGAAATCATTAGGGGTGTGGATTATACAGGAGGGAAATCATTAGAGTGTGGATTGTACAGGAGGGAAATCGTTGGGTTGTGGATTATACGGGAGAGAAATAATTGGTGTGCGGATTGAACAGGAGGGAAATCATTGTGGTGCGGATTGTACAGGAGGGAAATCGTTGGAGTGTGGATTATACAGGTGGAAAATCATTGGGGTGTGGATTATACAGGAGGGAAATCATTGGGGTGCGGATTGTACAGGAGGGATATCATTGGGGTGCGGATTGTACAGGAGGGAAATCATTGGGGTGCGGATTGAACAGGAGGGAAAAAATCATTTGGGTCGGATTATACAGGAGGGAAATCATTGGGGTGTGGATTGTACAGAAGAGAAACCCTTAGGGTGCGAATTGTAAAAGAACGAAATTATTGAGGTGTGGATTGAACAGGAGTGAAATTATTGGGGTGTGGATTTTACAAGAGTAAAATCATTGGGGTGTGGATTGTATAAGGAGAGAGACCATTGGGGTGCGGATTGTAAAAGAACGAAATTATTGGGATGTCGATTGTACAGGAGTGAAATCATTGGGGTGTGGATTGTACAATAGTAATATTATTGGGGTGCGGATTGTACAATAGTGAAATTATTGGGTTGCGGATTGTACAGGTGTGAAATTATTGGGGTGCAGATTGTACAGGAGATTATTAATTGGGATTCAGTTTGTACAGCAGTGAAATCTTGGTTTTTGAATCTTACAGAAAGAGAAAGTGATACTTAAGTTCGAAATTTTTTTAATGAGATAATAGTAGTCAGGTATAATATACCCGTCTAAATATAATTCGAACGTGTCACGAAGGTTAGGGTAGGGAAGCACTTCTTCGCACTGGTCAACAGAGAGGACCCTTAATCTCTTGATCAAAACTCTGATTGTTATACATTGTATATTCAAATTGTCTACCAACTTGTATTATCTATTTATGTGAGGTCACACTTACATAAAAATAATTTCATTTCTTGGATTGAATTATTGAATATCCTTCCGCGGCCCGGTACCAATTGTCTCGGGGACTGGTACCGGTCCGCGAGACAATTGGTACCGGGCCGCGGAAGAATATTCAACAATTAAATTTAAGTAATGAAATTATTTTTATGAAAGTGTGACCTCACATAAATAGATAATACAAGTTTGTAGACAAGTTCAAATTTTCTAAGGCAATCTCCTTATTTAGAATGATTATATAATATATAACGACCAGAGTTGTTTTGATCATTGTTTTTTTCGTACTTGAGAATTACTATCTCTTTTTGGATCATCTCTAGAATCTGAACTCCAAGATTTCACTACTATACAATCTGAACCCAAATAAATTTACTCCAAAATAATCCGCACCCAATGATTTCCCTCCTGTACAATCCAAACTGCTATCTATGTGATAAATGTTTAGCATAATAAAATATGGCAAAATAAGTTTCAGCCTATAGGTAAACACTATAAAGTAGCTACAAATTAACTAATGGTCAATTTGATGATGCGATGCTTTCACTTGTTGATAATCGGGTAATATTGATTCCAGATCTGGTTATTCCCTGATTTTTTTGATTTGCACATTTTAATTGTACTCTCTCTGTAATTATGATTTAAAGTTTTAGATTTTTTTCACACAATCCACTTATTTGTTAGCTAGATAATAATTCTTCTAATTATTTTTCCAATAGAAAACATCGCACGATTTGATGTGGTTGCGCAAGGATGAGCCTATGAGGTTGCACAGGCCTCAAAGCTGCATTGTTAAAATGGAGTCTGATTCAGAATTTCTAATAAACTGTTCACATTTTTCTTCAAACATTTCGTACATCATTTTATTTCATATTATTCCTATATAACTATCGTATTTCTTCTGATGAGGTTGAGTGAAAGGAATATTCTCACAATTGAATATTTTTCTAGTTTAATGTTTATTGTCAATTTAATAGTCTAGAGCAGTGTTTCCCAACCTTTTTTTAAGGCGACCCCCATTATGCACCTCAAGCCATAACCGCGACCCCACTATGTTTTCTGTTGAATGGTACGAGCACTGCAGTGCAGTCTCTTTCAGGTTAATTACATTTATATATACACTGCGTATTGTCACTTTTATAAGAAGCTTCATTTATAAATTGCGAATTGGGAGAACTTAAACTGCTTCAAATCGCATTATGTAGGTACTAGCCATTTTGGTCTAAAAGAATGGATTTTTATCACCCTATCAAAATTCACTTAGATCTTCAACCATATTTATCCTGATTTTTTTTTTTTTTGACTCTAGAAGAAATGGATCATTCTTCAGTTTGCCAAAACACCGTCTCTCCTTCAATTCTATGCCTTGAATTCATGCTTCACTTGAAGATCAGTGGAAGGATGGCTAAATCTTACCACCTGAGAATGTTCGCAAAAGTTTGCGATCTTTTCAATGAGACTCGTTCCATCCACATGAAAAATCAAAAGAAAAAAACAAGAAGAACAGAAGCAGTGATTCAAGAGGTGAAGAGTTTCTTTGAAGAAACCCTCAGTTGCTCTCCTCCACCAAAACCACATTTTGCAGGGTCGTCGGACATGGACTTCGTTTCAGTTTTTATCGTTGTACTTCAGTTCAACCATTAACTGATGTCCACAAAGCACAGAAAATGTAGTTTTGTCAGTGGATTTGGTAGAAAGCATCCAAAATTATATATAGAATAGTTTGGACTGGCGTGAAGCTCTTTTTCCTTCCATCAAAAACCACATCGAAAAAACGACTGAGTGCAGATAAATGAAAATCTTTGGAATATCTGCAATCAAACGTTAGGTATATTCCTTTCATCTGTTATTGGTGTTTCATACTTCAGATGCTTCACGGCATTATTTGGCCCATACTGTACAATTATAAAACTAGTTCCACACTGGTGAAATCAAGACGGTGATCCACCACATTGAATAAATGCAGCTTTTAAATTTTTCAATGAATAGTTTCTTGGCCGAGTAATTTTCAGAATAACGGAGATCCCTGGAAAGCACAGTCCAGATCTCAACCCTTTTGACTTTCTCTTCTGGGCCGCTACAAAATTTCGAGTTTATAGGGAAAACCTAGATTCCATTGAGGATGTATTCAAAGCTTCACTGAAGAATATAACCAGGAGAATTTCAAGAAAGTTTGCAAGAATGTTATGAAGCGTACTTCATTCTGACTTCAGGCTGAGGGGGTCATTTTCAACCACTTGAAGGACATAAGAAGATGTGCCTCACACGATATAACAATAATAATAATCATAAAAATACATTATTTCCCATTAAAGTGATGAAACTATATAATGGCATTTGACGCATTTAAAGTGTTCTTAATTCGTAATTTAAAAATGATATTTCAGATGCAACACAGTGAACACTCAGTGGTTCTGCCATACTATTGAATTTATATTTTGATGCTTTGCCGACCCCATGAAAAGCGCTTGGCGACCCCACTTCGGTCGCGACCCCAGGGTTGGGAAACAGGGGTCTAGAGTGACACTTATATTTTTCAATATTTTCAGATCCTCTCGACTTCATTAAAAAAAAAGAGAAGAAAACGCAAACATTAGCAACTCATTATAATCTCAAATGAATGAATAGAACAAACAAAAAAGATGAATAGAAACTATCAAATTAGTATGAAAATATAAATAATAAATAGTTATGTGTATTAGGGTAAGTTCTGAATAATCAGTCAGTTTTACATTTACATAATTTTAACACTCTTCTCTTGTAATTTTTAATAGCTATATTAATTTCAGCTAATAAAATTATATACCTTTTCTTTGATGAATGAAAATGTGAAACTGACCGATAATTCAGAACTTAACTCTATTAGCTACTAAACGAAGTATAAAACAAAAATTGAGATTTAAACAATAAGCTTATAATAAAAATCATGATTAATGACTTCTTAATAAAATAATAGAAATAAAGATAACAAATTATTATATACTGAGCTTTATCACTAAGACAAATTAAAACTATAAAAATTAATATGAAACAAAATACAAAAATAAGGAAATAACTAATGAAGTGGCTCTATAATCGAAATCATAAAAGAAAAGTGGCTCTATAAGCGAAATCAGAGAAGAAAAGTGGCTCAGGAAGCCAACGTGGGTGTAATGCTCATTGTTACATAAAAACTACTCCGTGAATCAAAATAATATGCAATATCCATAAAACAAAATATCAAAATTGAATTGAAGAAACAAATAAATATTTTTTAACTGTGTTATTATTTTCTTTGAATAGCTATTTTAACTCTAGAATAATAAATAACAAAATACACTAGCGGACCATTTCAGTTTTTTTACCATTTCTGCAATATTTTCCAATGGATTTAAATAATTTTTACACTCAATGTAGCCACTTATAATGTTAATAATGATATAAAATTTCAGCTTAATAATAGGATAGAAAAAAACTTATGGTGGAGTCAATTTTTTTCTCAAAATCACAGTGCCAAAAGTGTGGGATAATGTGAACAAATATGTAAATAACTTCATATAGACCAAAAAATTTCTCTTTTTACTTGTGTCACTTGCAGATGATGAAGATGAAGGAATTTCACTTATTGGGGGTTCTGGATGCTCTTTTTTTAAGTTAGCAAACCTGCTACTAACAGTTGCGTCTCCTTGAAACAATCTCATATCAATGTGAGGGGCAGACTCCTCATTTGACTCAACCTGGCTCTGGCTCACTTTACTCGACGGTTTAGTATTACTTGGTTTCTTTCCCGTGACAATTTCGGTTTTTTCCTCATTTTCTAATTTAAAAAATGCTTCATTTAAGAGGTCGGAGTTATCAGGTGCATAGACTGGATCAAGGTCCGAGTCATCAAACATCTCATCATTTGTTTGATTTTTTTCATCTTCAACAGGTTACGTCTCGATCTGAGCAATCTTGGAAATGGAATTTTGGTTAATTTACTGACTGGAGTAGTGGGACTGGACTTGGTTTTGACTGGAGTAGTCGGCTCGACACGAATAGAGTCACCATCTTCTCTTTCAGCTAAGGAGCCCCTTACGCATTCTCTTAATATATGCTGTGCTTCCCGACAATATTTTCTTTTTTTCAGCAACCATATAGTAGCGACGAGCAGTCGCACCTCCATGGCACATTAGTTTGTTCAATTTTGAAAATTCTCTTTCCGGGCACTTCTCCAAGACTTCGGTGACTGCAAATTGCCGGAAAGATGTAGGGATTACCTCCTTGTTGATGTCCAAAGTCTTTATTAAAAATTGCTTGATATCTCTAGCTAGATTTTTTATAGGGAGTTGGAAGCCCTTCCGATTCAAAAACAGAATTTCTTCATGAATTTCCCCATATCCTGAATATATTTGAGAATTTCGGCTCTCAATGCTTTATTTACATACCGAAGAGCTTCTCCATAATTGACCTCTGTTTTATGTTTCTTTATATTCATTTCATAAACGACTTCTGTGAGACTTCCAGGTAAATCTTGCACAATTTTTTTTGCTTTGATTACATCTGATACCGTTATTTATTCTATGGCGCTCGGTCTGTTCGCATTTTCTATCAGGAGCTGAATATAGAGGTATAGTCGAACCAGCATTTTTTCTTTATCGGAAAATGATGTTCTAGATGAATTTATTAAATTTTCTTTTACAAGTCTAGTATATCCGCATGAGTCATTTTTTTTTTAATATCTTCAGTTGTCAATGCATTTTCGATGTCATGTTGTTTCTTTTCAAAGAATCGTTTAGAGACATCTTTGTTATAGGATTTAGACATATTTTCGAGCCTTTCTCTGAGGGAAATCACCAAAGCACTTTGAGGAATGTCAATTAATTACAACTTTTAATCTAGTATATATCGCTGTATATCACTACTAATAATCATATCATTTGTATACTTTAAGAAATAGGGAATCACATTGATAAAACCTTTAATGGTTCATTGGTATTTGCCATCACGACTGAGTCAAGGAGATCAATGAATTCTCTCAAGTTTTCTTTGTTAAAGATATATCGAATATCACACTCAAAAAACTTTATTGCGTTTAATATTTGACTTTTGAAGTTTGCTATTGATTTCGGATGCTTTCTGGAACCAATTGATGACTCAAACCACCGACAAAACTCGTCGACAATTTGAGTAGTGAATGGCGTTAACTTGGAAAGTTTTACATTATTCCAATACTCTTTAATCACTTCCAAATGAACTTCAGGGCTACTTGTTGAAAGTTCTTGTCTTTCTGCAAAAAAGTAATCTAACTCTTTTTCAGATGCAGACAACTGTACAGCTAATTGCTTGAGGGCAGACAAATTAGAAGTTTTTTGATTATGTCCTAGTTCTTCAATTTCAGATAACAGTTGACCGCTTATTGACAATTCCGGTCTTCCTCTAAAACACTATTCACCTTGCTCTCCTCTTCAAATTCACTATCCATACACACTTCTCTGACTTCAGTTTTAAACAAGTTATCTTCCACCAATTCATCCAAGTTATCTTCCACCAATTCATCACATAGTGGTGTACATTCGTTCTATTTATCTTCTCTTCCACTTCTAAATTATTTTCTCTCAACTCATCAAGTACTGGCTTTTCAACTTCCATATCCACAGTTTTATCTAGACTCTAGAGCATTGATATCATCAGTAACATAAAGAACTACTTAGATAGAAATAACTGAGAGTTGCAAATGCAGTTTGTTGTACTGCACACTTCATGATTGTTTAATGACCTGGCAGGGGGCTATACATATATTTTATGTTCAATCAGCAATGAACTACAAAAGTGTCAATAAGGATTAAATAATATAGGTAAATAAGGATTAAAAAACATGAGGGCGGGAGGTTCGTGGCCTTGGGGAGTGGGGCTTATGACCTACACCCGAAAAAAGCAAGGGGTGTGCGAGAAAAATACTTTTACGAACCACTGCTTTAGAGGGAACGTTTGGGAAGTATAGACAATTGTCTGGTAATAACTATAATGTTACAGTTACTCAGGTTCTAGAAAATGAAAAAATTGAAATTGTCAAGTTTACTTCATCTCAATTCCAAACAAGGAAAATTTCAAATTAAAGATTTGAAATGTGATTTTGGAACTGATGAAGAAGACCATTTAATACCACAATTAAACTTGCAACCATTTGATTCTGTGATTGATAATGCTTTTCTTTTTGAAATTGGTGAACATGATACAAATATTCTCACTTTTATTTCTGGCTATGTGTCATATTCTGTTAGTAATAAATTAAAATGTGTAATAATAGGTTATGCTTAGACAAAAGAGCACTGATTGAAGACAATAATATTCCAACCTATGCATTGCATCTAGACAGAGGAGGATTAAGAATCCCCTCAGAATATTCTCTGGAGATTTGCAGTTTAGTTTTTTAAAATATTTCAGTGCATACTTAATGAATATGAAGATAAATTCTTAATGCAAGATAACCAAAGGAATATTCTCTTAAATATTTGTATTAGTCAGCTAGATGATGAAAACATGAAACTGTGTCCTCAGTGTGGTGTATCATCTACTCATGTTTATAAGCTCTGTGTTAGGACCATGTGCAATATTTTATTGAATAATTATAGTAAATGCTACAACAACAACATAAGAACTCTTAATGATAGAAAGAGAAAAATGAAATTATCTACTGTTAAGAATTAGGTAATTTTGTTTGTATATTTAATAAGGGTCATGACAACTAAATTTTCTAACAATAATCTTTGTATTGGTGATCTCAACCAATGGTATCTCAACCAATAAGTATTCTGTTATTCATATGAGAATAAAAATGAGGTTCATTAGCATGAGTGTATAGCTGACAATTTACTGAATCTTGAAGAATATTTATTTAATATATGAATGCCTAATTTCCAACTCCATTCATTACTGTGAAGATTATTGTCTATTGAAATTAAATTTTGATATAAAAAAAATATGAGTTATTATAGACGTTTTCTGTGGTCATTTTCACATCATTGGCTCAGTACCTGTCAGTTTGAGTGGTGTTTTCGCTTGACTCTTGAAAGGACCCAGGAAATGTCTTGCATAACTCATGACTTTTTATTTCAAAACTAATTTCAATAACCATTACAGCAATGAATGCGGTTAGAATTTGGATATTCAAATAACGAAATAAAATCCTTCAAGATTAAAAGAAAATCTTCAGCTATGAATGAAGATTATTTTTATCCCCGTATGAATAACATAGAAATATTTTTCCGATAAGATAAATTGGAAAAGCACTCACTTTATTTTGATGGTCTATTCAATCTATTGGATCTAATAGATCACTATTCAATTAATTAAGCAGAGAGTGTTAACAATTAACTTATTTTATTGTACGTAACTTTATTTTTACTGATATCACATAAGCTTAACCTTTATGCCCTAAGGTGACACATATTTACCCTTCAAATGATGTACTTTGCACAGATATTTTCTTTAAATGATCAGATAAACTCTTTTCCCAGCTAACCAAAAGCTGTTTGTCCCACGTCTTAAGACGTCTGATACCCCTCGCTATAGAGGGATTTAAGACGTGGGGCGGGGGAAATCAGACTTCTTGCAGACGTCTAACCCTTTTCATTTGCATAGGGGTCCCCCTCTGCAAGACGTCTGATACCACGTCTTGTCCCTCTCTGACAGAGGGGGACATCCACATGTCCCACGTCTTATCCCACTCCGTTTTCAAGACGTGGGACAGAGTGTGGATGTCCCTCGCTATAGAGGGATAAAAGACGTGGGACAGAGTGAGGATGTCCCTCGCTAAAGAGGGATTTAAGACGTGGGACAGAGTGCGGATGTCCCTCTCTGCAAGACGTGGGGCAGAGTGTGGATGTGCTCTCTGCCAGGGGGACATATCTCCCTTCTGCTCAAACTACTTCGGTTAATTGGGGTATATAAATAAAATTAATATGTATAAGAAATAAAAAAGATCATACTAATCATTATTGCAATTTCTTACTAAATTGCATATAGTGTATATGTACATTTGGCTGTAAATCAATTATTTTAATATTACATATTGTTATATACAAATGTAGTGGTGATCTCGGGAATCGGTCTCAGGACTGTAGTGTGATGTACTATAGAAGCGACGCTACCACTGAGCCATCCAGGACATGGTAGAAGTAGTGTTAGAATGATCTTTATGCAACTTGATTACTTGCATGTTTTTTAAAGTTATTTTAAAGAAGTATAATTTAATATTCTAGATTTTGATACATTTTCTTTTTTAATGTAAATGATAAAAATATGTATAAAGTTATTTATCAATAATGTTGATTAATGTTATTAACTACCTAATTACCTATAACTGTTAATTAATCTTACCTATACTTACCTACTGGTGGTATCACTACCTTATACCTATCTAGTTACCTACTAGTGTTTATCAATAACTACCTAGTAACCTACAAGTGATAACCACCAATCTAGTACCTACTGGTGGTTATCACTACTTACCTAGTTACCTATCACGTAGTATTTATCAGTACCTACTTAGTTACCTACAACTGTTTGTCAATACCTACCTAGTTACCTACTGGTGTTTATCAATGCCTACCTAGTTGCCTACAACTGCTTAACAATACCTAATTAGTTACCTTCTTGTGTTTACCAATGCCTACCTAGTTGCCTACAACTGATTATAAATACCAATCTAGGTCCTAGTTACCTACCAGTATTCATCAATACTTACCTAGTTACCTACTAGTGTTCATCAAAACCTACCTAGTTACCTACTAGTGTTCATCAATACCTACCTAGCTAGTTAACTACTATGTAGTGATCATAAATAATACCTAATTAGTAATTACCTACGACTGTTTGTTAATACCTATCTAGTTATCTACTAGTGTTAATCAATTTCAACCTAGCTACCTACAACCTTTTGTCCATACCTACCAGTGTTTATCAATACCTACCTAGTTACCTACTAAATGTTGATCAATACCTACCTAGTTACCTACTAGTGTTCATCAATACCTGTACCTAAATACCTACTAGTGTTCATCAATACCTACCTAGTTACCTATAACTGTTTGTCAATACCTACCTAGATACCTACCAGTGTTTATCAATGCCTACCTAGATACCTACATCTGTTTATCAACAGCTACCTAGTTATATCTACTAGTGTTTATGAATAATATTCTAGTTATGATACGTAAAAAATGGTTGAAAATGAACTTGCTGCAATATGTATCGATATTTTTACCATTAAGATTTGCACCACGTCTCAATATATAACTTTTTCCCGCGTAAAACAGACGAGGGACAGAGAGGGATATCCCGCGTGGGACAGATGGGGACATCCCGCGTGGGACAGAGAAGGACATCCCACGTAGGACAGACGTGGGATGTGAGTGGGATTTAAGACGTGTGACAGACGAGAGACATCCCGCGTGGGACAGACCTGGGATATCCCCCGTGGAACATCCCGCTTGTGCAAGACGTGGGTGGGATTTCAGACGTTGGAAAGACGTGCCTCTCTGTTCCTCGCTAGCGAGGGATGTCCCCCTCTGTCCCACGCGGGACAGAGAGGATATGGTTATCTGAGGTACATTCGTTCTATTTATCTTCTCTTCCACTTCTAAATTATTTTATCTCAATTCATCAAGTACTGGCTTTTCAACTTCCATATCCACAGTTTTATCTAGACTCTAGAGCATTGATATCATCAGTAACATGAAGAACTACTTAGATAGAAATAACTGAGAGTTGCAAATGTAGTTTGTTGTACTGCACACTTCATGATTGTTTAATGACCTGGCAGGGGGGTATACATATATTTTAAGTTCAATCAGCAATGAACTACAAAAGTGTCAATAAGGATTAAATAATATAGGTAAATAAGGATTAAAAAACATGAGGGCGGGAGGTTCGTGGCCTTGGGGAGTGGGGCTTATGACCTACACCCGAAAAAAGCAAGGGGTGTGCGAGAAAAATACTTTTACGAACCACTGCTTTAGAGGGAACGTTTGGGAAGTATAGACAATTGTCTGGTAATAACTATAATGTTACAGTTACTCAGGTTCTAGAAAATGAAAAAATTGAAATTGTCAAGTTTACTTCATCTCAATTCCAAACAAGGAAAATTTCAAATTAAAGATTTGAAATGTGATTTTGGAACTGATGAAGAAGACCATTTAATACCACAATTAAACTTGCAACCATTTGATTCTGTGATTGATAATGCTTTTCTTTTTGAAATTGGTGAACATGATACAAATATTCTCACTTTTATTTCTGGCTATGTGTCATATTCTGTTAGTAATAAATTAAAATGTGTAATAATAGGTTATGCTTAGACAAAAGAGCACTGATTGAAGACAATAATATTCCAACCTATGCATTGCATCTAGACAGAGGAGGATTAAGAATCCCCTCAGAATATTCTCTGGAGATTTGCAGTTTAGTTTTTAAAATATTTCAGTGCATACTTAATGAATATGAAGATAAATTCTTAATGCAAGATAACCAAAGGAATATTCTCTTAAATATTTGTATTAGTCAGCTAGATGATGAAAACATGAAACTGTGTCCTCAGTGTGGTGTATCATCTACTCATGTTCATAAGCTCTGTGTTAGGACCATGTGCAATATTTTATTGAATAATTATAGTAAATGCTACAACAACAACATAAGAACTCTTAATGATAGAAAGAGAAAAATGAAATTATCTACTGTTAAGAATTAGGTAATTTTGTTTGTATATTTAATAAGGGTCATGACAACTAAATTTTCTAACAATAATCTTTGTATTGGTGATCTCAACCAATGGTATCTCAACCAATAAGTATTCTGTTATTCATATGAGAATAAAAATGAGGTTCATTAGCATGTGTATAGCTGACAATTTACTGAATCTTGAAGAATATTTATTTAATATATGAATGCCTAATTTCCAACTCCATTCATTACTGTGAAGATTATTGTCTATTGAAATTAAATTTTGATATAAAAAAAATATGAGTTATTATAGACGTTTTCTGTGGTCATTTTCACATCATTGGCTCAGTACCTGTCAGTTTGAGTGGTGTTTTCGCTTGACTCTTGAAAGGACCCAGGAAATGTCTTGCATAACTCATGACTTTTTATTTCAAAACTAATTTCAATAACCATTACAGCAATGAATGCGGTTAGAATTTGGATATTCAAATAACGAAATAAAATCCTTCAAGATTAAAAGAAAATCTTCAGCTATGAATGAAGATTATTTTTATCCCCGTATGAATAACATAGAAATATTTTTCCGATAAGATAAATTGGAAAAGCACTCACTTTATTTTGATGGTCTATTCAATCTATTGGATCTAATAGATCACTATTCAATTAATTAAGCAGAGAGTGTTAACAATTAACTTATTTTATTGTACGTAACTTTATTTTTACTGATATCACATAAGCTTAACCTTTATGCCCTAAGGTGACACATATTTACCCTTCAAATGATGTACTTTGCACAGATATTTTCTTTAAATGATCAGATAAACTCTTTTCCCAGCTAACCAAAAGCTGTTTGTCCCACGTCTTAAGACGTCTGATACCCCTCGCTATAGAGGGATTTAAGACGTGGGGCGGGGGAAATCAGACTTCTTGCAGACGTCTAACCCTTTTCATTTGCATAGGGGTCCCCCTCTGCAAGACGTCTGATACCACGTCTTGTCCCTCTCTGACAGAGGGGGACATCCACATGTCCCACGTCTTATCCCACTCCGTTTTCAAGACGTGGGACAGAGTGTGGATGTCCCTCGCTATAGAGGGATAAAAGACGTGGGACAGAGTGAGGATGTCCCTCGCTAAAGAGGGATTTAAGACGTGGGACAGAGTGCGGATGTCCCTCTCTGCAAGACGTGGGGCAGAGTGTGGATGTGCTCTCTGCCAGGGGGACATATCTCCCTTCTGCTCAAACTACTTCGGTTAATTGGGGTATATAAATAAAATTAATATGTATAAGAAATAAAAAAGATCATACTAATCATTATTGCAATTTCTTACTAAATTGCATATAGTGTATATGTACATTTGGCTGTAAATCAATTATTTTAATATTACATATTGTTATATACAAATGTAGTGGTGATCTCGGGAATCGGTCTCAGGACTGTAGTGTGATGTACTATAGAAGCGACGCTACCACTGAGCCATCCAGGACATGGTAGAAGTAGTGTTAGAATGATCTTTATGCAACTTGATTACTTGCATGTTTTTTAAAGTTATTTTAAAGAAGTATAATTTAATATTCTAGATTTTGATACATTTTCTTTTTTAATGTAAATGATAAAAATATGTATAAAGTTATTTATCAATAATGTTGATTAATGTTATTAACTACCTAATTACCTATAACTGTTAATTAATCTTACCTATACTTACCTACTGGTGGTATCACTACCTTATACCTATCTAGTTACCTACTAGTGTTTATCAATAACTACCTAGTAACCTACAAGTGATAACCACCAATCTAGTACCTACTGGTGGTTATCACTACTTACCTAGTTACCTATCACGTAGTATTTATCAGTACCTACTTAGTTACCTACAACTGTTTGTCAATACCTACCTAGTTACCTACTGGTGTTTATCAATGCCTACCTAGTTGCCTACAACTGCTTAACAATACCTAATTAGTTACCTTCTTGTGTTTACCAATGCCTACCTAGTTGCCTACAACTGATTATAAATACCAATCTAGGTCCTAGTTACCTACCAGTATTCATCAATACTTACCTAGTTACCTACTAGTGTTCATCAAAACCTACCTAGTTACCTACTAGTGTTCATCAATACCTACCTAGCTAGTTAACTACTATGTAGTGATCATAAATAATACCTAATTAGTAATTACCTACGACTGTTTGTTAATACCTATCTAGTTATCTACTAGTGTTAATCAATTTCAACCTAGCTACCTACAACCTTTTGTCCATACCTACCAGTGTTTATCAATACCTACCTAGTTACCTACTAAATGTTGATCAATACCTACCTAGTTACCTACTAGTGTTCATCAATACCTGTACCTAAATACCTACTAGTGTTCATCAATACCTACCTAGTTACCTATAACTGTTTGTCAATACCTACCTAGATACCTACCAGTGTTTATCAATGCCTACCTAGATACCTACATCTGTTTATCAACAGCTACCTAGTTATATCTACTAGTGTTTATGAATAATATTCTAGTTATGATACGTAAAAAATGGTTGAAAATGAACTTGCTGCAATATGTATCGATATTTTTACCATTAAGATTTGCACCACGTCTCAATATATAACTTTTTCCCGCGTAAAACAGACGAGGGACAGAGAGGGATATCCCGCGTGGGACAGATGGGGACATCCCGCGTGGGACAGAGAAGGACATCCCACGTAGGACAGACGTGGGATGTGAGTGGGATTTAAGACGTGTGACAGACGAGAGACATCCCGCGTGGGACAGACCTGGGATATCCCCCGTGGAACATCCCGCTTGTGCAAGACGTGGGTGGGATTTCAGACGTTGGAAAGACGTGCCTCTCTGTTCCTCGCTAGCGAGGGATGTCCCCCTCTGTCCCACGCGGGACAGAGAGGATATGGTTATCTGAGGTACATTCGTTCTATTTATCTTCTCTTCCACTTCTAAATTATTTTATCTCAATTCATCAAGTACTGGCTTTTCAACTTCCATATCCACAGTTTTATCTAGACTCTAGAGCATTGATATCATCAGTAACATGAAGAACTACTTAGATAGAAATAACTGAGAGTTGCAAATGTAGTTTGTTGTACTGCACACTTCATGATTGTTTAATGACCTGGCAGGGGGGTATACATATATTTTAAGTTCAATCAGCAATGAACTACAAAAGTGTCAATAAGGATTAAATAATATAGGTAAATAAGGATTAAAAAACATGAGGGCGGGAGGTTCGTGGCCTTGGGGAGTGGGGCTTATGACCTACACCCGAAAAAAGCAAGGGGTGTGCGAGAAAAATACTTTTACGAACCACTGCTTTAGAGGGAACGTTTGGGAAGTATAGACAATTGTCTGGTAATAACTATAATGTTACAGTTACTCAGGTTCTAGAAAATGAAAAAATTGAAATTGTCAAGTTTACTTCATCTCAATTCCAAACAAGGAAAATTTCAAATTAAAGATTTGAAATGTGATTTTGGAACTGATGAAGAAGACCATTTAATACCACAATTAAACTTGCAACCATTTGATTCTGTGATTGATAATGCTTTTCTTTTTGAAATTGGTGAACATGATACAAATATTCTCACTTTTATTTCTGGCTATGTGTCATATTCTGTTAGTAATAAATTAAAATGTGTAATAATAGGTTATGCTTAGACAAAAGAGCACTGATTGAAGACAATAATATTCCAACCTATGCATTGCATCTAGACAGAGGAGGATTAAGAATCCCCTCAGAATATTCTCTGGAGATTTGCAGTTTAGTTTTTAAAATATTTCAGTGCATACTTAATGAATATGAAGATAAATTCTTAATGCAAGATAACCAAAGGAATATTCTCTTAAATATTTGTATTAGTCAGCTAGATGATGAAAACATGAAACTGTGTCCTCAGTGTGGTGTATCATCTACTCATGTTCATAAGCTCTGTGTTAGGACCATGTGCAATATTTTATTGAATAATTATAGTAAATGCTACAACAACAACATAAGAACTCTTAATGATAGAAAGAGAAAAATGAAATTATCTACTGTTAAGAATTAGGTAATTTTGTTTGTATATTTAATAAGGGTCATGACAACTAAATTTTCTAACAATAATCTTTGTATTGGTGATCTCAACCAATGGTATCTCAACCAATAAGTATTCTGTTATTCATATGAGAATAAAAATGAGGTTCATTAGCATGTGTATAGCTGACAATTTACTGAATCTTGAAGAATATTTATTTAATATATGAATGCCTAATTTCCAACTCCATTCATTACTGTGAAGATTATTGTCTATTGAAATTAAATTTTGATATAAAAAAAAATATGAGTTATTATAGACGTTTTCTGTGGTCATTTTCACATCATTGGCTCAGTACTTGTCAGTTTGAGTGGTGTTTTCGCTTGACTCTTGAAAGGACCAGGAAATGTCTTGCATAACTCATGACTTTTTATTTCAAAACTAATTTCAATAACCATTACAGCAATGAATGCGGTTAGAATTTGGATATTCAAATAACGAAATAAAATCCTTCAAGATTAAAAGAAAATCTTCAGCTATGAAGATATTAATGAAGATTATTTTTATCCCCGTATGAATAACATAGAAATATTTTTCCGATAAGATAAATTGGAAAAGCACTCACTTTATTTTGATGGTCTATTCAATCTATTGGATCTAATAGATCACTATTCAATTAATTAAGCAGAGTGTTAACAATTAACTTATTTTATTGTACGTAACTTTATTTTTACTGATATCACATAAGCTTAACCTTTATGCCCTAAGGTGACACATATTTACCCTTCAAATGATGTACTTTGCACAGATATTTTCTTTAAATGATCAGATAAACTCTTTTCCCAGCTAACCAAAAGCTGTTTGTCTCACGTCTTAAGACGTCTGATACCCCTCGCTATAGAGGGATTTAAGACGTGTGGCGGGGGAAATCAGACTTCTTGCAGACGTCTAACCCTTTTCATTTGCATAGGGGTCCCCCTCTGCAAGACGTCTGATACCACGTCTTGTCCCTCTCTGACAGAGGGGGACATCCACATGTCCCACGTCTTATCCCACTCCGTTTTCAAGACGTGGGACAGAGTGTGGATGTCCCTCGCTATAGAGGGATAAAAGACGTGGGACAGAGTGAGGATGTCCCTCGCTAAAGAGGGATTTAAGACGTGGGACAGAGTGCGGATGTCCCCCTCTGCAAGACGTGGGGCAGAGTGTGGATGTGCTCTCTGCAAGGGGGACACATCTCCCTTCTGCTCAAACTAATTCGGTTAATTGGGGTATATAAATAAAATTAATATGTATAAGAAATAGAAAAGATCATACTAATCATTATTGCAATTTCTTACTATATTGCATATAGTGTATATGTACATTTGGCTGTAAATCAATTATTTTAATATTACATATTGTTATATACAAATGTAGTGGTGATCTCGGGAATCGATCTCAGGACTGTAGTGTGATGTACTATAGAAGCGACGCTACCACTGAGCCATCCAGGACATGGTAGAAGTAGTGTTAGAATGATCTTCATGCAACTTGATTACTTGCATGTTTTTTAAAGCTATTTTAAAGAAATATAATTTAATATTCTAGATTTTGATATATTTTCTTTTTTAATGTAAATGATAAAAATATGTATAAAGTTATTTATTAATATTTGTATTAATAATGTTGATTAATGTTATTAACCACCTAATTACCTATAACTGTTAATTAATCTTACCTATAGTTACCTACTGGTGGTACCACTACCTTATACCTATCTAGTTACCTACTAGTGTTTATCAATAACTACCTAGTAACCTACAAGTGATAACCACCAATCTAGTACCTACTGGTGGTTATCACTACTTACCTAGTTACCTATTACGTAGTATTTATCAGTACCTACTTAGTTACCTACAACTGTTTAGTTACCTACTGGTGTTTATCAATGCCAACCTAGTTGCCTACAACTGTTTATAAATACCAATCTAGGTCCTAGTTACCTACCAGTATTCATCAATACCTACCTAGTTACCTACTAGTGTTCATCAAAACCTACCTAGTTACCTACTAGTGTTCATCAATACCTACCTAGCAAGTTACCTACTATGTAGTGATCATAAATAATACCTAATTAATAATTACCTACAACTGTTTGTTAATACCTATCTAGTTATCTACTAGTGTTAATCAATTCCAATCTAGCTACCTACAACCTTTTGTCAATACCTACCAGTGTTTATCAATACCTACCTAGTTACCTACTAAATGTTGATCCATACCTACCTAGTTGCCTACTAGTGTTCATTAATACCTGTACCTAGTTACCTACTAGTGTTCATCAATACCTACCTAGTTACCTATAACTGTTTGTCAATACCTACCTAGATACCAACCAGTGTTTATCAATGCCTACCTAGATACCTACATCTGTTTATCAACAGCTACCTTGTTATATCTACTAGTGTTTATCAATACCTATCTAGTTATGATACAAAAATAATGCTTGAGAATGAACTTGCTGCAATATGTATCGATATTTTTACCATTAAGATTTTCACCACGACTCAATATATAACTTTTTCCCGCGTAAAACAGACGAGGGACAGAGAGGGACATCCCGCGTGGGACAGAGAGGGATATACTGCGTGGGACACAGAGGGACATCCCACGTGGGACAGAGAGGGACTTCCCGCGTACTTTTTACCGCGTAAAACAGACGAGGTACATCCCGCGTGGGCCAGAGAGGGACATCACACGTGGGACAGACGTGGGATGTGAGTAGGATTTAAGACGTGTGGCAGACGAGGGACATCCCGCGTGGGACAGACGTGGGATATCCCCCGTGGAACATCCCGCTTGTGCAAGACGTGGGTGGGATTTCAGACGTTGGAAAGACGTGCCTCTCTGTCCCTCGCTAGCGACTACGAGGGATGTCCCCCTCTGTCCCACGCGGGACAGAGAGGATATGGTTATCTGGGTTATATATTAGAGCACATGTGTGCTTACATTAGTTAAGAATAATTGTGAGATTTTATTTATTTTCTTTAAAAAATATTGTTCTATATACTCTCTTTTCCTGCATATTACAGGAATATTGTTAAAATTCACATTTTACACATTCTGATTAATTCATTGAATAAAGGTTTAACTGTGGTTATTTATTTGTTGCTATTCTGTGTTTTATATTATTATTATATAGGCAATATTATGTGCAATACATATATGCCAATTTTTTTTTTTTTTTTTTTGTCTGACTGACTCACCATGCACTCAAAGACAATAATGCACCTGCTGGCTAACGAGATTTAGCCACTTCAAGTTACATGGCTAACGGGAACAGTCACTCTGCCAGCTCTGAGAACGACACATGCGCGTATACTCACCCTCGTTTCCATAACAATACTTAGGTGATAACGGAATTGTTTCGTGTCGGAATCGCTATGTAAAGCGGCATTTACACTAACAAATTTTGACTGTGTACGTTAGTGTCAATCACAACATTCCCTCCTTCTCCATCACAAAAGTGGTTCTCTTCATCACGTCCACGCTATGGAATCTGCCAGTGTATACTTTACTATTATTACTATAAAATATGTACTTTATTTGGGTAGTGTTTTTGATGAAAAGACCCAGAACCCCGAATGAAAAAGAGAAAGGATTAGTTGAATCAAAAAATTTTGATTTGTTTTGACTTTTATGAATGGTTTAATTTAGCCCCTACTTACGGCTACGTGGTTAGTTTCAGGTACTATTTAAAATTTGGTAAATTGACGTTGGTTAAAACAAAACAGTCGTTTTGACTCACTCCTAAAGTTAATTCTTAAAAAGAAACTTTTAACTCTCATAATAAGTTGATTTAGTCCATAAAATGAATTGGATTAACTAACTAATGTTTGATTGACACACCACGTCATATGTCGCTACCTCTAGTTACGTAAGAGTTTATATCAGATTAAATAATATAATAGGGTTTAAACAGGGTTCATTGAAAAAGTTAGGGAGTTTTATTAGTTTATTAATTATCTTACGATACAGATTAAGGTAGCTTACATATTAAAGGGATAGATAGGGTATAGAGTAGGGATCCATATCATTAGACATGATAGGAGTCCCAATGGGAGAGTGGGTATTAACACGAGCCAATGTATATCTACAACTGAGTGTGAGCGTCACACTCTAAGTGAGTGTTGCCACTCCACTACACTCAACTAACTAACTGACTCTCAAGGCATTGAGCACTTGCTATTTATATGCTAACTATTACAGGGTAATCACATGGACTCTACATAGCTCCCCCCTTTTCAGCCAAAGTCAACTTCGTATAATCAAAAACACAAAGTTGATTTTGCTTTTGATTTCCTTAATCAAAATTCAATTCAATTTATTTAATTATTCAACAGGTAGGAGTATGTTCATTAAAAATTTTAATAACTACTTTCATAAAACCAAATTTAAATAGCAAGATCTTGTTTACCTTTTGTCTAAAAATAATAATTGATTATTATAATAAGGTAAAAGCTCATAAAATAAAACATCGATAAAAACCAATAATAATACATTAAATCCCAATTTTAGTAAACAACATCAAGGATTAAGAATACATCAGAATAATATATGCGTAAAAGAAAAGATCCTTAAAATCTAGACACTAAAACTATGTAATAATTATTCTTTTCAATCTTATTGAAATGAAATTATTTTCAAATATTGAATTTATAAAAATTTCAATTTAAATATTCACTTTCATATTCAACTTTATTTTTCACTCAAATTGTTCATTAATATTCAAAGTAATTTAAAATTATAAAACTTCTAATTTAAAATTATATCAAACTTTTTCATAAATATTTACGTTAAAATTTGAAATATTAAAATTCAAGTTTAAATTTATTAGTTTGTTTAAAATTTAATGATTAGTTTTCTTTTCAATTTAGTTAGAATGTTCTATTGTTTTTCTATATCGTTCCTTCTATTCCCCCCTTTTTCCAATTTTAAATTCCCGTGTTTCCATAATTGAAACTAATGCCGCTTGTTTGGCTGCTGGAAGAAGATCATGTTAGTTTAAAAATGTTCTGTAAAAGAATATTGATAGACATGTGAATTTTAATTCGTGGGACAATTGCATTAACTAATTAAATAATTTAGTAGAATAATAACCTTGATAATTTATACTAAGAATAAATTCTACCTAAATAATTTTTCTTAAACTTAGAATGCAAATGTCCTATATAAATAATAGATGACATGACTATCAAGAAAATTAAATAAAATTAGTGAATTGATGTTGCTGTAATTAAGATATAAAAATTTAATAACGTTCTGTAATGTAATCTTTCAATTAAAATTATCAAAATAAAAATAAAATTATGGTAATTTGATTTTTAATCAAATATAGAGAAGATTTTCGTAAGTGATGTTTCAATTAGAGTTGTCAAAAATAAAATAAAATGTTTTTGATTAAGATTTATATGAAATAATAATTAAAAAATATTAATCATTTATTAAATTAAAATTATCAAACGAGTTAAAAATTTATTCATTCATGTGTCGTATAATTATTTAATTTAGTCTGATTTAACGTTTATATTTCAGTATCCCTTCTTGGATTTTCTATAATTTCGTTTTCTATGCGTCACTGTGAACCAGGCGTTACTATGCTGTTTCTTTATGTGATCAATTCATACCTACCGTGTGTACCTATCAACTGATTGTAATGTGTATCTCCAGCGCTCAGCTGTTTGCATACATATTTTTAGAATACCTACTGCATGTGTATTTATTTCTACTTTAAATGCGTGCTACATACTGTAATATATAAGACTTAAATCTAACACAGAAATATATATGAATACTTAAAATTAACACATAATTAAATTAATAGAGTAATAATAAGTAAAAGATGTTAATTTCACTAATAGAAAAGTTGTTTCAAATTTCAATGTAAAGAGAAGTTAGCTTTAATTCATAGATTCAAAATATTTTATTCCAATTAGTTAAATGACCCGATAATTTAATGGTAATTAATTTTTATTTATTTAAAAGATTGTAATTAAAAATAGAAATTTATTATCTTAATTTAGAGATATTTGAAAAATGAATTTTTAAATAATTAATTTAATTGTTTATCCTTTCGATTTATTTAGATTGGTCATTGAGTAGATTAATCAATCTTTAAATTAACCTTAAAAATAATGCATAATAAATTTTATAAATATTCAAATAAGATTGTAGGATGTTAGCTAGTTTACTAATATATTTTTAATTATGCAGTTTTGGCAAATACTGCTTGAATTTTATCATTTATTCATGTTCTTTATTTTTACTTTAAAAAATTAATTTAAAAACAATAATTTAACGTTAATAATGAAATTTGAATTTTTTATTTAACTGATCAAATCTTTAAAATTATCATTTGATGTTCTGATTTTTTAATTTAGCAAGTCATAAACGAAAGTCTTAATAAAAAGAATAACTTTCACCAAACGCTCTTTTATTCCACAAGATAATAATCAAAATTCTTATTTGATCATGATTATTTAAATGCGAATTATTGACTTGCAGCTTGTCAACAATTCTGTCCCTTTCACGATATCATACACTCTCTTTCTCTTTCACACGTTTTCATATTCTCTGTGTCCGGCGGAAGCTAAACATTATTGTCGACTAAGCAATTCTAGACTGTAACTATTTGCAATTAATTTTAATGACTTATTGTTCTTAACTGAATACCAATATTTTGCAAATATTAATGAATGTTTATTAAGATGTTTAGAAATATTTAAAAAGATGTTAGTATTGAAAGATATTAGTATTATTTATTATCATTCTATTGTCAAGTTTGCATATTTTGCAAAGCTGTTTTGATTATTCAATAAATCGAGAACTCATTTCTCATCAATAATCAAACATTATTTATCATATAAATTGCTTCTTAGCATTCTTTTTACCGTGAGAGTCATTTCTCTCATTGAGATAAACATTATTACCTCATTTATTATTACAAAGTTCTCCAAGAACTTTTCATCATCATTTAAGTTCACCATGAACTTTTCATCATTATCATTAATAATCTTAATTCGTTTTCTAAACGATTACTTCATTTCGAAATATTTCATTTCGAACGCAACAAGGATACAAGCTTGGCAGTAGAATTATCAAAGATTTCTTATCAACTGCTATTTGTTCCAGCCGTAGAATATACTCTCTTAGACTTTCATACTTCAACTTATTCCTACCTCAATTACCATTTGCGTCGCTAGTTTGAGCCTCTTCACTTACTCACTAACTAGCCTCTTACTCCTTATATGGTAACTCCATTTATCTACCATTCTTTCTGTAGATAATTATAACTTCATATATATCATCATTATATCATATAGGTACTCCTTGACCTTTTATCATATATAAAATATTTCATTAGTCATATAGGTTCGCTTCAACCTTTGATAAAAATCATAAATCACTTAGTTCAATTAAAAACTTGGATATGTTTCATCCATTATAAATCTTATATCATCAATAGCTTATACTCCTCAAGCTTATACTTCATAATCACCAAAATTATTCATCAAGCTTTCTCTCAAAGCTTACTCACTAAGCTCAAACTCATTAAGCTTACTCCATAATATTATATGCATACTTAAATTGCAAGTACGCTTTTACGTGCCTTTTTCTTAATTACATTATTATGATTTTTTACATCTTTCTCCTACGTCACTCCTTCATCATCTCTCCTACTCTCGTCTTCTGCTCTCATCTTCTCTCATTTTTCACCTCTATCATATTGACTTATATATAGGTGAGGAGTCTTTAATCAGCATTGAACATGTTATTGTGAACATATCGTTTGGCATCTGAATTGTCATTTTAGTGGTCCTTTTCAATTAATTTTTATTTAATTTATCAATACAATATAAAATGAAAATTCAGATTTACATATCAAAATTATAATCAATGATTAATATTAAAATATCAATTTACCGAAATATAAAATTTAGAGAAATACTAATATACTTGAAATTAAGAACCTAATTATTTGTTCTAAATAAGACTACTTATAATGCAATTTGTCCAGCACGAAAAATAATTCGTTTTATCAATATCTTCTACTCACTGTGTGTATGATTTATGTAATAGGTTTGCGAGCCGTGTTGGAGGATGTATTTTTTCTGGTCTCTCCAACCATCAAGGGTTTGATGTTTCTTCAGGAGTTGTTCTGCTCTCTCCAACCATCAATTTTTTATTTTGATGTGTCTTCAGGAAGTGGTTTCGGGTCTCTCAACCATCAATTTTTTTTTATTTGATGTATCTTCAGGTTGTAGTGGGTTGACAGATATCGGTCAATCACAGCTAGGTCAGATGTATTTTGCTGTGGTGACTGCGCATTCAGATTGTTTTGGTTTAATCTGATGTTTCAGCAAACAATGGTTTCTCACCGGCGACTTTTGAGTCGGATTTGCTGATGCTTTGATGTTAATCACTGAGTGGTAATTTTCCACTGATTAAACTGATTAATACTTGAGTTCATACCACAATTGACTGTTTTCAACTGGTTATTTCTTCTTCGAAGATTTAGTTCACTTCGATGAATTGCGATGAATTAGCTCAGTTGTTTCAATATCAATGATATGTATTTCATTAGTTTCTCACTTTATGAACTCAGGATCACTGTTCGTTTTGAAATATTTTATCACTTTCTTTATGCAAAATTATCACTAGCATTAATGTTTTAACACTATTTATTTAACACTTCATTTATCTACTATTTACACTCGATGTATTTCACCGAACTATTTATTCTTATAATTTGTTCTCTTACGGAATTGAAAATGTAAATATTCCGTAATCGGGTATTTTACGAGGTATCGTTAATAGCAGGGTGCACTGTGTTTTTGCACTATGTATCACTGTGAGTCACTCACTCACTACATTAGATACAGCCTCGCTGTATCGTTTGATCAAATATTAATATCTTTGTGTCTTGATATTTCTGATCAAAAGGTTTGGCAGATCGCAAGATCTTTCTTGAAGACCAAGCGAAATTTACTTAGGATGGTTCTCACGAACCTTCTTGCACCTGTTCGATTTCGTCCACTCGTGTCCACTCTCTTGCTCTATCCCTTGTCCACTATCCGAGTGAACTCGTTTTTTGTTCGTACGTGTTCACTAATTTAGTGTTCTTCTTGTTAACACTGAAATTAATGTGCAATGTTCATTCGCACTTTTCAATCAATTATTTTATATTGAATTTGTATCACTGGATATTTTGAAGGTAATTACAATTATCACTTCACTCAATTTTTCACTTCTTCATATCTCTTTCTCCCTCTTTTTCTGTTTTTTGACGTCAGGTTTATATCACTGATTTTTCGTCAAAAACTTTGCACGTTTGGCGCCAGATGTCGCTTGGCCCACCCACGTGTTTGGGCGCCAGATGTCGCTACCTCTAGTTACGTAAGAGTTTATATCTGATTAAATAATATAATAGGGTTTAAACAGGGTTCATTGAAATAGTTAGGGAGATTTATTAGTTTATTAATTATCTTACGATACAGATTAAGGTAGCTTACATATTAAAGGGATAGATAGGGTATAGAGTAGGGATCCATATCATTAGACATGATAGGATTCCAATGGGAGAGTGGGTATTAACACGAGCCAATGTATATCTACAACTGAGTGTGAGCGACACACTCTAAGTGAGTGTTGCCACACCACTACACTCAACTAACTAACTGACTATCAAGGCATTGAGCACTTGGTATTTACAGGGTGGGGCATAAGTTTGGAAGCAATTTTTCAAACATTAATATAATTCTTAAAAATAAGTTCCTAAGTAGGTGATAGGGTTTGAACTATAGTAGAGACACTACATTATGACGTGGCAGTGTTATTTTTTACAAAAATTTAGTCAATTCAAAAATGTCAGACAAAAGAGAAGCCATTATTGCTCTACACCGTGCCGGGAAGTCAGATTCCGTCATTTCAAAGACTCTCTCAATAGCGAGATCGACTGTTTGGAAGTGTGTGAAGTGTTTTAATGAGAGAGGAGACTTGACTGATCGTCCAAGAAGTGGTAGACCACGCTCACAACGCACCAAAAAACTGATAAAATATGCCCGAGAGAAGATCAGGAGGAACCCGAAAAGGTCAATACGATTTTTAGCCAAAACAGCTAATGTGAGTCCCAGAACAATGAGAAGAGTTGTCAAAGAAGACCTAAAGATGTCCTCTTTCACCCTCCAAAAGAGACAGACTCTGTCAGAAGCTGTAAAGAAAAAGAGATTGGAGAGAAGCAAAGCACTTCTGAGAGAATTGAAGTCTGGCACGGCTGGTGAAATTGTTTGGTATGACGAAAAAAATTTCACAGTGGAAATGGTTCACAACCGGAGGAATGACAGAATAATTGGTAAAGGTGTAAAAGACATCCCATACAACCAAAAAACTGTCTACAGAACCATGAAACCTGCTTCAGTAATAGTCTGGGCCGCCGTTTCAGAAACTTGGAGATCTCCTTTAATTTTTGTGGAACAAGGCGCCAAAATCAATGCTAAATGTTATATTGAGAATATTTTGACGCCAATGTTGGAGTCAGCTAAGGATCACTTTGCTAATGACACTCTATGGACATTTCAGCAAGACGGCGCGACTTTACATACTGCAAATGTCACTCAAAACTGGTGCCATGTCGATCTTCCACGGTTTTGGTCCAAAGAAATGTGGCCTCCCTGCTCCCCCGATGTTAATCCTATGGACTTTTCGGTATGGTCCATTCTTGAATCAAAGGCCTGTGGTAAATTCCATCGCAGTGTGGATGATTTAAAGCGTTCGCTCCAGAGATCTTGGAAGGAAATTTCACAAGAACAGTTGCGTGCCGCAGTAGGAGGAGTTCGGAGGAGATTTGAGGCTGTTATTAAAAACAAGGGGGGGGGACATTTTGAATAAATTTATGTTTTTTGAATTCTTAAAACCTTTATGTAATAATACATAACTGTAAATTATTAAATATATTTTTCGTTGGATTATAATATGCATTTTCATTTGCTTCCAAACTTACGCCCCACCCTGTATATACTAACTATTACATAGTAATCACATGGACTCTACTACACATATCTGTTTTAACACACGTGTAAAAATGAATATAGTCCAACCACGTAATAAATTGATTCAAAACATGATTTTTTAAAGGCCCCTGCCAGAAGAAGCACACCTTCTTCAAAGAATAAAATTATTGAGGACTCATTAGTTATGACAATCAGACAATATGGGTTGTACTTTTTATCTCTTGTGTATTGCTTATGTTTTGCATAACTGAAAATGTTCAGCTATTCAATTTAAATATTAGATTAATTATTTTTTTCATTTTTAACTATATATAAAATAGCTACATAAAAAGAATTTTTCATCAACAGTTATAACTGTTAAGTATATGTGTTACTTCTATCTAACCAGATTTTATGCGACTGTAATTATCTCTTTCATATATTGTTAACACTCAATAATGCCTTTGTTTCTATTCATAAATTAAGAAACACACCACACAGATCGATGATGAAAGGTAGTGTGCGATAGTATTCCTTATTTTATTTAGACTTTTTTTCGTATTTTTAATATGATGAACCAAGGTGTATCAATTAATTAATGATAGTTTTTATTTTTTGAACATAATTTATTTATTTAAATAAAATAGGATGAACGAGAAACATTTCACAATAATTTCTCAGTTAATATATATAATTGTAACAGGAACGAATTGATTTTTATTAAATTTTTGATATCGTAATCGAATTTTAAGATGAACATTGATAATCAAGATCATTTTTAATTTACAAAGCTATTTCATTAAGTTACATTGTGTTAACTAAATGAATTTGCTGTAGTGAAATTTGAATATAAACAAATACACAAAATAAAAAATATATAATATGGCTCTAAGACAACTGGTACCCGGACAACTGGTATACAGGACAACTCGTACCCGGACAACTGGTACCCGATTTTCATAATTTCGTGTTAAATGTACCTAATTATAATAACTGAATAAAATACAAGTCCGATCTTCAAAATTTAGTTAAATGTACATAATTATAATAAAAATAAAAGGCATAATAAACTAACCAATTTTTATTTTATTGTAATGGAACATACATAAACTCTGACAATTGAAATCAGGATAAAATAGGAACTTTTATAGAGACTACAATACATATAGACTACATTACAAATTTCGTATGATCTCACTTCAAGAGTCTTCCATTTCATGATATATATTTTCAAACATAATACGCGAAAAATATATTAGAACCAACAGTGCTAATTTAATTGAATTAACCTCTTTTAATATACTTAAGTTAGCAAAGATAAATATTGAGTTACCTAGCACAGCTAAAGATAAAATTAAAAATTTTAAAGAGACTAAAATACAGACTACCTTACAAAATTCGTATGATCTCACTTCAAGAGTCTTCTATTTCATGACATATAGCTATTGAAACATAATACATGAAAACTATATTAGAGCCAACAATGTTCTAATATAACCAAACAACGTTATTTAATTTATAATTATGTACATTTAACTAAATTTTGAAAATCGGACTTGTATTTATTCAGTTATTATAATTAGGTACATTTAACACGAAATTATGGAAATCGGGTACCAGATGTCCGGGTACGAGTTGTCCTGTATACCAGTTGTCCGGGTACGAGTTGTCCGTGCACCATATAAAATAAAGGTTTCTCTGGTGACTTAAACCCATGTGTGTCGTTAAGCAATACTGACTTTAGCCACCTGGGCTTTCGATCTAATTAAAGGCGAATAGGGTGTGCTAGGATGAGAAAAAGCCTCTTCCGTTGTCCAACAACTCTCTCAATAATAAAACGTTCTCGCTAAAGCATCACGCTGTATCCCCTTTCATTTCCAGGGACAGGAAATGAAACCATAAGATACGTAACAATTCCAATTATTCCATAGCCAGAGTCACGAAGTAAAAGCGCAAAGTCATCACCATTTTCATACTGTAAGATGTTTTTTACTTCGTGTGTGCATCCTGGCCATTTAATATCAACTGTTGTAAATCTTTCATTTGCAATACATATTACAAGGGCGTTAATAGTATGAAACCCCTTACCACAAACGTATTAGTCAGGATGATACTGTATCGGAATCAAAGTTCCATCGATCAAACCAATGGCATACTGATGAGTGACCACACCCCAATTTTGTTTAGCCTGTTGAATCTCTTCTCTTGTTCTTGGAAAATGCATATACAGGGTGCGAAGAAAGTCCCCGATCAAATTTTATTTTTTAAATTAAAGATGTTATTTATTTATTAAATTTATATCTCATTCTCTTCCTATAACCATATACTTCCAGGTCTAAATTTTGACAAATTTACATTGTCTTTTGTAAAAATGAGTCAACGTGAGGTATTATTCAGCTACACTGCGCGGGGAAAACAAACCCAGAGATTGTTAAGCTTTTAAAAGCACCGAAATCGAATGTTAGGGTTGCTGTTAAACGCTACCAAGAACTGGAGACAACAGGTGATCGACCCAGGTGTGGATGACCTCGCACTG
>CANNZV010002030.1:35514-152274 GCA_947561585.1 Caprella mutica | reverse complement strand
GGGTAGACAAGGCAATGATACAAATTTAAAAGAACACTAATAGGCACAAGGTCCCTTACACGATACAGCATCCTTGCAGTCTTCGACAGCTTGGTGCAGACAAGATTAATGTGTTTTGCGAAATTTACCTTATTATCAACATCAACGCCACAGAAAACGTTAGGCTTTTGACCTTGCGAACCTTCTGATGTGGCTTTTGGGAAGAACCAGGTGTATAACCTAAAGATCGCTTCCTACTGGAAGGTTCGATAGGTTCCGACACCTTGGGTTCCTTAGCCGAGGTACTCGGTCCAGTAGTCGTTTGAATCGTTAGACGTTCAAACTTCTTCCTGGCACGAGACCTCTGCTTTCTCAGACGACTCTTCAGGCCTGGGTCCTTTGCAGGATTCTGACCATCAGAGGTCTGAGGTTGAAACCCAGGGTCAGAAGCCGAAGCTTCCTTCCCTGGTTGGGTGATCTCGGCAGCTTTCGCCACGTTGATCTTCCGGCACTAAAGGTGTTCCCGATCCCGAAGGATCGGCGTCACCCTCAGGCCGAAGAACCGGAAAAAAGCATCAAGTAACAAGTTACCTTCCGCATCCTCTGTGTGTGTTAGAACTGAGAATATACCCAGGGAAGCCATATAACATAGGAAAGAATTTAGGACCCGATCAACGTTCTCGACACAGTCGAGGCAACAATGGCCAAGTATATGGTCTCTTTAAAGGAGAGACCACCCTACCATAGGCCCCCTGACAGGTATCAACAGCTCCTCTACTCTTGTATCCCCAAAATGGTTCTCAGGCCACTCCGGTTCTTTCCGAGCTTAGTATGTCCACCTCCTGTGGCGAACCTTGCACCTCCCAGGGCTAACCATGTGGAGGGTTACCTCTGGCACCATGGATGCTACTCCAGGACCACGGTTCGGCTTTGAACTACTATCGGGACAAAGCGTTATGTTGCAATTGAAAGGCGCCTGAAGGTCTATCACAAACACTTTCTTTGGCTCAAACACCAATCACCGGTTCGCACAAAGTTGCCGTATCGCCAAGGCGGATGCATACCTTGTTGCACTCATTTAAGAGGTAGGGTGGCATCATTGTTACACTCGGGCCCATCCATCTCTAATCCCGGCGACTCAGTCGGAGACCATCCGGGGAGGTCATCCAACCAGCCTGCTAGTTTCGAGGATTCCAATATCAGAGCCTTCGCCCCCAATCAGACCACCCAGGGATTCTTGGTCTGATTTCTCCACCAGTGCCTTCCCAGTATGATGGGATCTAATCTGGTATAGCCTAGTATCTAAGTATCTAATCTGGTATAGGATCTAATTTGGTATCTAATCTGGTATAGCCCCCCGAACACCGAGAGCTCCGCCCCCAGCACTGAAAGTTCCGGCCATCAGTGATGGAGGAGCTGCTTCTGGTATGGTGGTTTCCACTTCACCTGCAGGCCCGTCTGTAGGTGCTGGGGAATCTTCAACCATTGGGAACCTGGATGACTCTCCCTGGCAACCCGTCTGGTCTTGTACCATCGGCAGTCGTGGGTGAGAAACCGGGTCCTAGCGATCTGAATCTGGTCTCTGGATTCTAAATCCAGTACCGGACCCTTTTTTTCCATCATGGTTGTTGTTCATGGATGGTATCTGAACATGCATCGATGTTACAGTGCCTCTGTTGAACTGCAGAGGAAGCTGGAACACGATGCAGCGTTCATGGCTCTTATTCAGGAGCCATACACTTTCGGTGCTTTAACCACTATCAACCCTTCGGGGTCCATGGTTTTCCAAGCACCTGCGTGTGATAACTTGCGTAACAGAGCAGTTATAGTAGCATCCTCATCCTTGAACGTATGGTCTGTTCCTGGTTACACCAACAATGATATGGTCACTGTTGCTATGGAATACATTATTGGCACCATTTGATGCTCCTCTGTATACATGCCGGGTGATTCGGATGACCCCCCCGCCTCCCATGAAGGTTAGGAGTCTCATCCAACATTATGAGTATAATAACATCGCACTCTTTATAGGATGTGATGCTAATGCACATAATATTTTATGGAACAGCTCCTATGATGAGAGGGGAAGCCCTATGGGATTACCTAGTCTCAACAAATTTGGAGATATGTAACCGAGGGCACGAACCAACCTTTGTTGTACAAAACAGAAGGGAAGTCCTTGACCTAACGCTGGCCTCTCTGAGCATGGCGGACGAGATATCGGGCTGGCGGGTTGACGGTGCTCCATCCCTGTCGGACCACAGATGCATCCGCTTCCATTTGGTAGAGTATAAGTGTATAACTGCGTCACTAAGGTGAGTAGGAACATTAAACGTACCGATTGGAAACTATATGAATTAGTCAGCCAAAATAATTTGGTTGAGTGTGTACTAGGTGACCTCAGTACCCCTGAGGAACTTGACAACACCGCTTTAGCGGTAACCTCGGCACTCACTTCTGCTCTGGAAGAGACTTGCCCTCTAAGAACTGTAAGTTCCCGTTGGAGTACCAACTATTGGTGGACCACGGAACTGGCGGCCTGGAGGAGGTGGATCAAATCCGCTTGAAACAGAGAATCCAACACGGATGCTCAGAGTGTTTGTGACAATTACCGAAGAAATAAGCGTGCATATAAATCTATGATTCGTAGAGCTAATAGGAGTTCCTGGCGGATTTTCTGCAGCAGTTACGAAAACATACACGAATCTATCAGAATCGGTAAGTTACTCAAAGGAGTAAGAAGGTACAACTGGACGTTTTACAGAAAACTGACGGTACGTACACTTCTAGCCCTAGCGAGACCCTAGGCTTTGAGTTTATGGTGTCCGTGAACTATCCTGGTAGTGTAAGGATAGACCATGACTCATCTTTTACCCAGCCAAAATTGAGCTGGTGCGACCGGCAATTCGATCACTTCATTACGGAGGAGAGAATTGCTAAGTTTATCAGTTCTTTTGACAGTTATAAATCACCTGGTGGGGATATGGTCGGTCCTGTTATGCTCCAAAGGGCGGGTCATGCTTTGGGCGAGATTCTGGTTCGACTTTTTCGAGCTAGTCTCTACCTGAGTCATGTTCCTGATACCTGGTGCAACGCGAAGGCTATCTTTATTCCGAAACCAGGGAAACCCTCGTATCTGAAGGCTAAGTCTTTTAGGCCGTTCACTCTGACCTCTTTCTTCCTGGAAGTTTTGGAGAGACTGGTCTACTGGCACCTGAGTGATTGCATTGGCGGACTCAACCTAAAAAAGCACTTAAATCAGTTTGCTTTCAAACAGGGCCACTCGACCGATGCAGCCCTGCATGCCGTTGCCCAAAAGCTTGAAAATGCAGTGTTCAACAAACAACTAGCCCTTGCCCTGTTTTTGGATATTGAAGGTGCATTACAACGTCTCTCTGGCGGCTATGAGGTCCGCTTTATTCAATGCAGGAATAGAGATACAAGTGGTCACTTGGGTAATGGGGATGCTTAACCCTAGTAACCTAGGGACTGGTCCTCAAGAAAAAATATTAATAATTTTATTTTAAAACTGATTTGGAAGCTGTCTTTTCCTGATTTTTACTTTTTAACATAGTTACATATGATTATACAAAAAAGAATGTGATGAAAGGCAAGATATTCATATCATGAGCATTTATTCAAATATACAGGGTGTCTCAATAAACCCGAATTACAACTTAAAGTCAGTATATTTCAAAAACTATTAAGGGTACATCTTTCATTCTGGCATCTTTTTCATTTTTAAATCCTTTTACATCAACAGTTAAATTTTCGTGAAGTTTTATTCATTTTTGTGAATGTTATAAGGATTCTATTGATGAGTGATGAAAATGGCTTTTTAGCAAATAGTAAGAAAATCTAAGAAATATTTATTTTTCATCTTCGCTTGTTAATTTAATTCTAAATCAGTAACTATTCTTTTGCGTATACCAATGGGCGTGTAAATATCAGATGAAGGTTTTTTATATAAAGATTGAATATCGAAAAGTCAATTTGTTGAAATTTTATAACAGTTTTAGTGATGACTGGCGCGCCTGGACCAGTCCCAAGGTTAGTGAGCAAACTTCTAAGGGCTAGGTTACTAGGGTTAAGAGAATAGAAATTGACGTGTAATTATTTATAGAAGATCTAGAACCACATTTGTAAACAGGCACAATAGTCGCCATCTTCAGACTTTCCGGAAACACACCACTAGAAAAGGAATCATTTATCAATATGTTAAGAGGCACACATAAATAATCTATCCCTAGTACAAAAATCTTAGTTGGAATACTATTTAATCCATAGGAGGATCTCTTCAATTTCCTTGTAAAAGACACAATTTTCAAAGGAGTGACAGGAAAGAGAAACATTGTAGCTGGGTTAACTTCAATAGGGTCCACCGGGTCACCATTAGAAGTAGGGGGTTCTAGGTAAATTGCTCGAAAACAATTGCTAGAAAGACAATTGCTCAAAAACAATTGCTCGAAAAACAATTGCTCGAAAAACAATTGTTCGAATGAACAATTGCTCGAAAGACAATTGCTCGAAAAACAATTGCTCGAATTATCAAATTGCTCGAATGAACAAAATTGCTCGAACTATAAAATAATTGCACAGTTTTCGATTTTACAGAAGTCAGTTATTCATGAAGTGGAGCTACACCTAACAATCCTTGTTTCTTTTTAGTAATTGATCATTAATCATTCAATAAATGATCTCAATTATTACTCATTCTGCATAATCTTTTTTTTTTCCTAGAGACCGTTTGTGTCATCTCGTATGTAACATGTGAATTGGAATCATGTGGTGAATCACTACTATTCATATTTTTTTTATCCTGAAACCCGAAAAATTTTGTAGATCAATTTATTACTAGCCTATCTGTATGTGGCACCTCAATAGGTGAAATAACTCAAAGTTATGGCAGAGTAATTTTTCATCACGAAAGTAAAGTTTCCATCCCGATATCCTGAGGGATATCGGGTTCACCTAGGCCCACATCCCCCACACTTGTCTCAGGTGGTTACTCCCGAGAGTTATTTCACCTATTGAGGTGCCAAATACAGATAGGCTAGTAATAAATTAATCTATAAATTTTTTCGGGTTTTATGATAAAAAAAATATGAATAGTAGTGATTCACCACATGATTCCAATTCACATGTTACATACGAGATGACACAAACGGTCTCTAGGAAAAAAAAAGATTCTGCACAATGTGTAATAATTAAAATCATTTATAGAATGATTAATGATCAATTACTAAAATTGTTTGTTAGGTGTAGCTCCACTTCATGAATAACTGACTTCTATAAAATCGAAAACTGTGCAATTTTATAATTCGAGCAATTTTGTTCATTCGAGCAATTTGATAATTCGTGCAATTGTTCATTCGATCAATTGTTCGTTCGAGCAATTGTTTTTCGAGCAATTGTCTTTCGAGCAATTGTTCTTCCGAGCAATTGTTCATTCGAGCAATTGTTTTTCGAGCAATTGTTTTCGAGCAATTTACCGGCTACCAAAGTAGGGATATCATTGTCAAGTATCGCTGCAATATCACTAAAATAATCGTTAAAATGTTCAGCAATCTCAGATTTATCAGCAATAACATTATTATTAACAATTATAGATTGAACTGGACTTCTTGACTTACTCTGAGTTACCAAATTATTTATCAATTTCAAAGTTACTTTCATGTTATTCTTACAATTTGAAAAACCAGTACGACATTGAATTCTCTTGGCAGCTCTTATTAAAATAGTCAAACTATTCTTAAAACACTTATAAAATTCTACAGATACAAGACCAAGCTTAAATTTCTTAAAAAGCAAAGATTAATAGACTTCAAAATAGCTGCCGATATCCAAGGTTTGTTAAGTCTTGTTTCTGATAAGTATTTAGTTTTCATGGGAAAGCAGCTTTGATAAAGTTCATTTACAGTGTTAGAAAATTATACAACATATCGTTTACATTATCAGAGGAGAAATCCCAGTCAATTTCACTGCATTTCTGCTTAAATTTTTGTCGATTAGCAACAGAGTGATATCGAAACTTAACTTTTACTAGTTTACCTATGACCCGAGACACTTTACGTAAGACAATGAATGTAGGCAAATGATCAATAATATCCTCAAGTATTTTACCACCCTCCCTATCATTATATTTATTATACCAAATATGGTCCAATAGTGCTGGACCTCCAAACTGGTTCCCAGCTGGAAATCTAGTAAGCTTTGTAATTACAGGGAGAAAATTATGAGAAAATAAGTCATATAATAAAGTTTTAGTTGCATTGGATGAAGTTTCAAAACTAATTAGATTTACATTTAGATCACCACATGTCACAATTTCACAATTTTTATACATACATCATTCAATATTGTCATAGTAGATAAATAGAAGTTTTCAAGATTACCATTTGGCGGTCTATAAATAGCCACTACAATGAAAGGTCGCTTATTATATTCATTTTTTACAGAACAAACCTCATTATTTTCATCAACCAATGACAGATTAATAAGTTTCTCAGCAAACACAGTTCATCACAATACACAGAGACTCCGCCCCCCATTCCATCAGCTCTCCCACTAGGATAACCAGAATAACCCTGGACTGCCCGCTCTTCATTCTCAGCAAATCTAGTTTCAGAAAGAACTAAAATATTAAATTTAACAACAAGACTATGTAGAAAAGAAAGGAAGAGATCATTATTTGCATTGAAACTACGAATATTATAGTTACAAAGAAACAAACCATCGGTACCTTCAAATCTACGATTGAACTGGTCGATAGAATAATAACTGCTCTGTTCTGATATATTTAGTGCATCGTAGAAGTTGTCTATCATATTACTATCTGGATCAATGTCCGTAAACAAATTGTTTTCATTCACAACAGTCACAGCACCAATAATTGGATAAACTTAGATAACAGACATTGTTGGAAAACATGTATAAATTAAGTAAAGATTTAGTTAGGTAGAGGTAGGTAAACATCGTTAGGTAGAGGGATATTCCCAAAGAAACCCTCACATACCACATAAATTAGCTTGTGTTTCAATAAACATCCATCTTATCAGTATCATCGACAACTTAAGTTAGAGATGACTTTAAAATTTAGCTACAAAATTCATGTAACTTGGCAACACTGCAGATTTTCATTCTCTGATTTCTTGCTTCCTTATTTGGAGGTTTTACCCATACAAATATCTTCATGTCCATACTATTGCAGCTAGCAATTATGTTAGGAATTTTTTTATTTTTTGCCTGTCGCAACATATATAAGAATTTGTAATGTTTTGGTAGAAGGTTTTCACTCACGTATAAAACCACAGGTTTAACAGATTTACATGACCTTAGAGTATCCTGTTTTATCTCGTTGTCACTTACTTTGACTAGTAAGTTTCTTCTGTCTTCCTTAAAAACCATCTTAGCAGATGTTTTTTTGCCAACACGATAGACTTCCACTATGTCTGCCATCTTCATATTCATCTTCATATTTTCCTTAATAATTACTCTTATTAGCTTGCGACAATTTCCCTTCTGTCACAACAGGTAAAACTTTTCCTGAAATGATGATGTCGTTTCTCCTTTGTAATGACTCCGTGTTATCCATCTTCTCTTCAAATTGTAGAATCTTATTTTTTAATGTTGAGACTTCTCCTTCTAGTTAACCTATTTTACTGTCTCGTTCCTTCAGTAATTCCGTGAATTTAGTCATTATACTATCAATTTTTGCCGACAGCAAATGAACTATTTTACAACTTTCTTCTGAAAGTCATTGTACATCATTCAAGTCATCCATTTTTTTTTTGTTTAGGCTGCGTATCAAGTTTGGAGTAGTGATTAGAGGAGTGGCAGAGAAACATACACGTCTGTTTTCTGTAAACACAACTTGGCAATTCCTCAGTTTCTTTGCTTGCCTCTGCAAGAATTCAAATCGGTCGTCAACTTGCTGGAGCTCAGGCTGCTCTGTAGAAGTCTGCTATCCTTGAGCAGTTCCAGTTACGATGAAAATTGACATGAATTTGATGGATGTAGAAAGGGATCCACATGAAGCTAATGTCTTGGAAGGTGAGCTAATATTCGCTTTGATCTCGTGAGTCTCTTGTTCCTAATGAGGCTGGTCGGCACCAAGTTCAAGTTATCCCCCAAGTTGTAACCCAAGAAATTGACCCCCACCAAGTTGTAGCCCAAGAAATTCTACCCCTATGTATTCGGCAAGTTCCCCCCATGGTGTTTAGCGAGATATCCACCATGGTGTTTGGCAAGATCTCCCCCATGTTGTTTGGCAAGTTCTCCCCCATGGTGCTCGGCAAGTTCTCCCTCATGGTGTTTGGCAAATTCTCCCCCATGGTGTTTGGCAAGTTCTCCCCCATGGTGTTTGGCAAGTTTTCCATCATGGTGTTTGGCAAGTTCTCCCCCATGGTGTTTGGCAAGTTTTCCCCCAATGGTGTTTGGCAAGTTTTCCCCAATGGTGTTTGGCAAGTTCTCCCCCATGGTGTTTGGCAAGTTCTCCCCCATGGTGTTCGGCAAGCTCTCCCCCATGGTGTTTGGCAAGTTTCAATCATGGTGTTTGGTAAGTTCTCTCCCATGGTGTTTGGCAATTTTTCCCAATGGTGTTTGGCAAGTTCTCCCCATGGTGTTCGGCAAGTTCTCCCCCATGGTGTTTGGCAAAATCTCCTCAATGGTGCTCGGCAAGTTCTCTCCCATGGTGTTTGGCAAGTTCTCCCTCATGGTGTTTGGCAAGTTCTCCCCCATGGTGTTCGACAAGATCTCCCTCATGGTGTTTAGCAAATTCTCCCCCATGGTGTTTGGCAAGTTCTCCCGTATGGTGTTTGGCAAGTTCTCCCTCATGGTGTTTGGCACGTTCTCCCCCATGGTGTCTGGCAAGTTCTCTCTCATGGTCACAATGCTCGAACTGGAAGCTGTAGAGGATCCGCTACTCCTGAAGCGAATACCAAGATTGCCTTATTGCGAACTGCGGACTATTTATAAATTTATGAGTAAATTTAGCGGCCGGTATTACTACAGTTTCAAAGTATTTTCCTCTTTTCTCATTAATTTTCAGAAGAATATAATTTGTGCTGCAATGTTCTGCTAATTATTGGAACTGTACGTTGTTCACTTTATAATCATTATTTGTTATATTCTTTAGTTATCTACTTCAAGGTTTAAAGTTTTAATTGTGATTTGAAGTATGAAGTTTAGTTTCGTATGTTGATTTTCAATTTGTCATCAGCTACAAATTCTTTAATTTAGTTTTATTGTCTGTTTCCGGTTTATAATGTTCAACTTTAGTGTTTTGGAAATTTAGCCTTCGCCTACCTAATTAGCAATTTAAATTTAATGATTATTTTTATAATTTGCACATTTCTAAATATTTCGTTTTCATTTTCCGATATAAAAATACAGGTAAATCCCTTACAACGGACAGTACTTGCACCGGAAAAGTGTCTTCTTTGCCGATCAGTTGGCGCTATAGCGGACTCAGCTTTTACTTCTGTTGGAGATCTGTAAACTTTAACACCCTTTCAAAGAAACGTTTATGAAAGTAAACAATCTCAGATTATTGTTAAATGAAAATTTTAATTAAAATCTAATTATATTTATATAACATACCATAGATAACTAATTCTGCTTGCTAAAAATATTAGTGAATTCACGAGTTACCTATTGAAGCTATTTTCGAGCAAATAGATTTATAGAATGAGAAGAAGTAACTTTAGTGTCAATATCGAATGAAATTACAAATCTATACGAAATATTTTTTTATCAAGTTTTGACATTTAAAATTTACTTTCGTTAATTTCATATCACAGAAGGTGTAACGAATAAGCCAGACTACTACTTACAGTTTGTTTCAATCAAATATGTTCAATATTGAAGGAGTAATAATGATTTTCCCAAAATCACCAAACGGGTCGCAGTAATGAATAACATCCATCCAATATTGTAATTCGTTTACATTTCTTCAAAAACTAATACAAACAATCGAAAATTTGGCTTGTTTCAAGCAAATCGAATCATTATTGAAGAAGAAGCAATTTTAGTGGTACCATCAGAAAAGATCCCAAGTCCATAAAAAATTCTAATTTTTGACCATTAAACTTCAATTTTTCAAAATTCTATACCCTAGAAATTGTATAAAATACACCAGCTTTCATATTAAAGCTTGTTTCAACCAAATCGATTCATTATTGTAGAAGAAAAAGCAATTTTAATGACAAAATCGGTCGAAATTAAAAGTCCATACGATTATATTTTATCAAATTATGACATTAAAAATTATTTTTTTGAAATTCTATTGCCTAGAAAAGGGTAGCGAATAAGTCAGGCGATCATGTGAAGTTTGTTTCAATTAAATCGGTTGACTATTGAAGGAGAAGTAACGATTCTCCCTAAATCCCCAATAACAACAACCCGAACAACAATCAGGGGGTGTCCTCAGGCTGCGCTCCAAGCGGGTCGCAGCAATAAATAAATTATAATAAAAATAGATTAATCGCTGTTTTCTTTTTCCTATAATCACTGTGTGACAAAAATACTTTCATTTGTGTGAGTAATTATTATTACAATCACTTTTCTAAGAATCTTAAAGTAAACTCAAAGAAAAGTGCGTTTCACCTCATATGAAACATTTTCGATTTTGGGTCCGTTACTAGAAATCGCCAAATTTTCGTGTCAAATCCAATTCTATAGTTCTCTTTGAACGATTGAACTTACTTACATATATAAATATACAAAACAATAAGATGGATGAATTAAATTTATTCTATAATATAGAATAGTTACACCTCTTTTTATTTTCTATAGAACGTTTCTAATCAAAGAAAATTGATAGGTAAAGGGTATCTAGATCAATATACTTACAATACGAAAATAATACATTGAAGTGGTCATTGTAATTTGGTAAATTGTAATTGCAAATAAAAAATACCCATAATAAAGAGGTCGTTGTAGCGATCTGCAGTCTGGTAGAACAAACATTTTTTATCTGTAGGTTGTTGTTATTGTTTAACCTCCCCAACAACCTCGCCGGGACGGAGGGGCGGCCAGGGGCGCCCCGGGTTTCAGCCACCCGAGGCACTGTGTGGGAGTGTGTGGGCCTAAGGGAAACCCGCATCACTCAGGAAGTTAATAACTGCCTGAGGATGGCTCCAAAGGTGCTCCAGTGAGTGAATGTTGTGTGTAGTCCTGTGTTGGTGTAGTGACGGACATTGTGTGAGAATGTGAGAGGTCGTGCCCTGGTCGGCTTGGCAGAAGTCGCACCGATCAGAGTCCGATCTCCCAATCCTGTGCATGTAGTAAGGAAGAGAAGGATGGTGGCCACATCTCAGACGTGATAGGGTGACCCTATCACGACGAGACATGGCCGACTCACTAGGGTCGATGGCAGGAGGCCTAGACCCAAGGAGTTTGTTAGGGAGGGAGGAAGCTAGAGCTCTTTGTGTGAAAGTGGTGTGTATGTGTTTGTGAAGAGAAGTGTTGTCGGGTGTGGGAGGGAGAGTGGTGTAGAGGTGTCTGTAGTATGTGGAGGGGGTGATGTGTAGTGTGCGTGGTGTCCTCCTCTCAGTTTGCATGTAGTGTAGGGGATGTGAGGGGTCTAGTGTAGAAGTGTAAAAATGTGTGCCCCTCATGTCCATGTGTGAGGTGGGAGGAAGGACTCGTGTTTCTGTGTGTAGGTGGTGTGTGGGTGTTGTTTGTGTACAACCGGTGGCAATGCGGAGTGCGGTGTTTTGTGTTTTTTGGAGTGTCTGTAGGTGGGTGTTGGATATGTCAGGTGACCAGGCTGTGTGGGCGTAGGTGAGGATGGGTCTGATGAACTGTTTGTAGAGTGTTGTTATGTCTTCCTTGGAGTGTCCGTAAGTTGTGTGAGTGAGTGCGCGGAGGACGTTCAGTCTTTGTTTGGCTCTGTTGTTAATGTCGGTTATGTGGTGTTTGAACGTCCAGCCGCGGTCGAGTGTAACTCCAAGGATTTTCGGCGTGTTGTTAATGGGAAGGGGAGTGTTGTTGAGTGTAATGTTTGGATGGGTTCTGTATTCAAGGGTGTAGGGTGTAACTAAGGTGACAGAGGATTTGTTTGCGGAGACCTTTAATCTGTTTGTTTCTAGCCAGTCTTCTAGTGAGTGGATGTATGTTTGTAAATTGTTGGCGGCGGTCTCGTGTTTGGGATGTTGTGAGATGATGGTGACATCATCTGCGTATGAAAGAGTGTAAACCAAGGTGTGTGTTGGCGTAGGGAGGTCGTGAAGGTATAGGTTGAAGAGTGTAGGTGAGAGTACGGAGCTCTGCGGTACCCCGTCAGTGTAGTGAAGTGTTCTGGAGGACTTGCCGTTGTATAGTGTTTTGCCAGAGCGGCCTGAGAGATAATTGGCAAGCCATTTTTTATATGAGTCGTGGATGTGTGTGTTGAGTATTTTGTTAATTAGTAGGTGTCTGGGGACCGTGTCGAAGGCTTTACTAATGTCTATGGCAGCTATAATTGTCCTATCCGCAGGTTTGTTGGAGTTCAAGCCTTCGAGTGTTGTCTGTGAGAGGTGGGTAAGAAGAGTAGATGTGGAGTGTTGGGATCTGAAGCCGTGTTGTGAGGGGGATAGTGGGATGTGTGGTGAAATGTTGTTTAGAACTAGCCTCTCGAGTATTTTGGATGGGGTGGAGAGGAGTGATATAGGTGTGTACGAGGCCAGATCTGTTGGGGGTTTGTTGGGCTTCAGGATCGGGATGATTTTGGCAAGTTTCCAGGTGTTGGGTATACTATTGTTCTGTAGTGAGAAATTGAAGATGTCTGTGAAGGCTCTGATGGCAAGTGGCCCTAGATGTTTTAGATGTTTGTTTGATATGCCATCAGGACCTGTGGAGGAATTATCTGTAGGTCGTCCGTTGTAATGGATTTACCTGTATTCAACTCTTTTTCTCTCTAATAAACAATCAAACAAACAAACCAATTTTATTCAGAAAAAATATAAGATAAACATGAATACACATTTATATGAAATATTACAAAGTTAAAAATATCAAAGAAAATAGATTTCGGAAGCCCGTCTAGGTACCTTAAATAGGTATTATTGGGCAATTATAAAATTAGAAGTGTAAAGCCAGATTGAGTCAGTTAGTATGCTTTTAAAACCCTGCAACTTAGGTACGGAAGTTAGGAATCAAACAAAATTCCATTAAAAGGGTGAAAAATTGGTGCGCGGAAGATTCCACTGCGGAAAGTTCCACTGGGAAGATTCCACTGAGGAAGATTCCACTGTGGAAAGTTCCACTGGGAAAATTCCACTTAACAAAATCCAATATTTAGCAATCAACCAGGAACTTTTTCCTATAATCTCTCTGAAAAAATAATATGTAGTATTTATTATTTTCTAAAACAATACTGTTCCGTCAAAATGGCAGTCCAAAATATATTTTGATAAAGTATTTTAGCTGAGCAGATGACGTTTACTTCATTCAAATAATTATTTATCTATGTTCAATGGTATACTAGCAGAATGTAGGATAGTATCTTTAACCAATAAGGCTATTAAAATTTAAACTCTATTTGTGTGAAGCATTTTTGTGAACTTCCATTCTTACTTTACTTTATTTATTTGTTTTCCATGACGTATTGTAAAGGTTTAAAATTTAATTTCTTGTATTTTGCCTGGATATCGAGAAGAAAATGGATTAACATTCCTACAAGATGTAACACATTGCTTACATTAAAAATAAAATTCTCATATAAATACGAGGCAATTCACTCACGCTTGAAACGGACATTGTGTGGATTTCAAGACGGAAATTGATATCAAGACGGATCTGGATTAATATTTATTTCTACAAGATATTAGCGCATATCTTACATTTATCAATTATTTTTATTGTTGTTACTATATTTAACATGTTTAATTGTAGAATTTGTCGACATCATTAATGTATAAATTGATTGATCTTTGTGCTCATTGTCTTTTTGTTACAAGCTACAGTCTCGTATAACACATATTTTATTTTATTTCGTTAACTAGAACTTACATTCAAACTGAAAAACTATAATCAGATTCGTGGAACAAAAAGCTAAATAGAATTTATCGAATAGTATTTTTTTAAGTAGAATTACATTTTATTACACCACTTAAAAAAGAAACAGTGTAATGAACAGGGCTGGGACAATATGCATTTATCATAAAAGCATTTGATGCATCATATTTTGGTTAGAGCATATGCCTTAATAATAACTCATATGCCCTAACAATAAGGCATATGCTGTAACAATAAGGCATATGCTGTAACAAAAAGGCATATGCTGTAACGGTAAGGTATATGCACTTAAATAGGGGCATTTATTTATCATTTTGTTTTTCGAATAACTCAAAATTAATTCAACCAAATGTCTTAAATTTGGTGGGATGATTGGTCATTATCAAGGAACCATTTGACTGGATTTTGGGAGCGAACGAGCTAAAGGTCAAGGTCATGTATATAACTCAAGTATTATTGGATGGTCAAAGTCTTATTCCAAGATTTACAAGTGGCAGCGAAGGTATGCACTCTACGAATGCACGTCATAAAGTTCAGTAGTATATTGTATAAAAGTATCATTTATGTATTTTATAAAGTCACTGTTAAAAAATATTCTGTCATAAAAAATTAATTTCTGAACCAAAAGTGCTTCTTATAACCTCATCTGAAAATACTATTGATGACTATTGTAGTGACAATAAAATAAACACAACAAAAAAAGTCTCTGTTTTCTATGTTTATGTACCGTAATAATAACATCAATACATGCCTGCCTATTTTTGTAGATTCCAAAAGACCGAGGTGTAATAAAAACGGTACCTTCCAGTATATGATTAAAAAAAGTATACATCTTACGACAAAACACAAATACTACCCCTTGCAGATTACATCAAACTACACGCATCTCAATATAAACAAAAGAATTGGTAAGCAGTCAGTTTTATTATTTTACTGTTGCTGGCCAGCAGGAGCAGGAGAAAAAGATTGCAATAAGAAATAAGGCAACAAAGGGTGTTTTCTACTTTCACATTGCTGAATATATATAAATAATATATCATATAAAATAAATATACTTATTATATATAATACAAAATAATGGATTTCGTGAATGAAATGTCCGTAGAGGATTCTGCATACATAAGTTTTGCCAGTAACAGGTGGGAGGTGATTTTGATCATGGAGCCAATTTACTTTCTGACTGCTTCATCTAGTCCTTTGTATCAAATTTCTTTCTGATGTCAGCGATATGGACTTTGTCTCCGAAGTAGATGTTTAGACCCCTTCTAAAGTCTACTAAATGTTCACTAGGAGGAATTTACCGGGGTGGAATATACCAAGAACCGGAGAAGGTTCCACTTTGAAAACTTGAAGCATCATTTGATTATTAAATGTAACTCAAATTTATAATTTTAATTATATTTTTTTGTTAGGCTTTGTATTTGTGTTTGTTTCTTGTTCTCATAGAGTGTGTCGCTGTTCAAAAAAAATTGCGTTTATTAAGTAAATAATTTCATCACCTTTCGGATAGATATATGTAGAATAGGGTAGTCTGCAGAGACTATAATAGACGGTGGTTATTCCATTCCAGTTAACGGTAAAATTCCATGAACAGTATTTAATTTAAAATCGACATCTTCAAAATAATGCATTCCATTATATCAGTATCACCAACTAATCTAACTAATATTTTAAACTTCGTAATATTCACGTTCGTTTTTAAATTCATATGTGCATACGTTATAAGAGCATATGCATGAACATATCTTAAGGTCATACAGTCATATCTTGAGAGAATATTTTTAGAGCATATTGTCATATTGAACGAGCATATTGTCATATTGAACGAGCATATTGTCATATTGAACGAGCATATTGTCATATTGAACGAGCACATGGTCATATTTTTTAGAGCATATACATCATTAGGGATGTGACATTGTGCATATTGCATATATGCAGTCCTCTGCATATATTAAGAGCATATAATATGCACGTGTGCTACTAGTACTTCCATGACGTGTGCATATTTGCTAACCGAGAAATATGCACTTCTTGGTCAATTTTTAATATGTAAAAATCGTTTTCTTCAGGACCCCTGCAAAGAAAACGATTTTAACTGTGGACCAAAATAAATTTTATCAAACTAAATATTCAAATTTTAAAAGTTTGTAGGTGGAATATTGAAACTACAAATGTATTAATAAATAATATGACACTTGGTATTTAGTAAATACTAGTAGTTATTGATGAATAAATGAATAGGTACAATTATTTAGAGAGTTGTAATACTCAAAAAATATGGATATAATTTATTTCAGTAATTAAACACGAAACGGTTTACCATTTAATAACTTAGTGTCGCTGCTTATAGTTGCGGATCCTTTAAGTTTAAAGGGAACCGCTGGTCTAACAAGATGGTTTATGATTTTCGAGTCGTGAATAAAGTAATGAACGGAATGCGATATTTGAATGTTGGATAGTTTAGAACTTTAGAAGACTATATTTGGCTGAAAGAAACATTTGCTCCTCTTCTTTCTTGTGATGTAGAACGGGTGTTTTCCCAGTACAAAAATACATTAGCAGATAATAGAAGGAGATTCACAGTTGGAAACCTGAAATACCATTTAACAATAAAGTCCAATTCCACTGTTTGAAATTGAATGTGTATATTTGTAATTGACTTACTATTAAAAAGTTCGAATTTGAAACAGCTTTGTTATATTTTGTTTTCTAACGTTAAACATTTCAGAGTAAAAATAAAAACTGGAGATTACACCTTCGATTTATTGCAAGTTCCATTCAAACCACCAAAGTACAATTACATTCAAAACATAACTATACATACAGGTTAACTTTGTTTTAAATTCCGTAATTAACTTTGGGCATGTAATATGCACACTATATTGAATAATTTCTGGCATTTAATATGCATATTTCCAATATACATTTTGGTTCAGCATATACGCACATTGAATTTTTGCATATATATTCATATTTCCAATATGCATTTTGGTTCTGCATATATGCACATTGACTTTTTGCATATTATATGCAGAAATAGGCATATAATATGCTGCATATCGCGTCAAAAATTATGCATATTTTATGCTGCATATTGTCACATCCCTATACATCATATTCGTTAGGTCATATTGTTCCAGCCCTGGTAATGAATATCACAAAAGCTTATATAACATGGATATGTTAATTTCAAAAGTATTTTTTTTAGAAAATAAGCAGTACAATTTAAAAATTCATTTATATTTAGTGGAATTTTCCTCAATGGATTTATCCCAGTGGAACTTTCTGCAGTGGAATATTCCTCAGTGAAATTTTCCTCATTGGAATATTCCTCATTGGAATTTTCCCAGAGGAACCTTCCGCAGTGGAACTTTCCTCAGTGGAATTTTCCTTGAACAGAAAAATCCCTAACAATATTTATAGAACTTACTCATATAAATGTACATACGAAATTAAGGTAAGTAAAATAAAACAAAGAGATATTAGCAACTAAATAGATATATGAATTACGTGAAAATATAGGATAGTTGGCCCAGTTGCGAAATACGACTCCCTCCAATGGATAATAAGGGGTTTTGTGTGTTTTTGATGACGGCTGTCATGAAATACGACACCTTCCAATTATGAAAATTATATACGACTCCTCAATCTTAAAATGTGATATTTTGGTGATTGAAAAGAGATGGCTGTCACGAAACACGACTCCTCATGTTATACGAAACGTAAGACCAACCTAACCTACCTTCAATTGATAAGCAAAAAGCCTTTCTATGTTCATACCATTCATTTTAAGAACAACTTATTAAACCTTATAATACAATGAAATATCCTTTATTAAACTTTTTAATACAATTAAATATTCTTCGTCAAATGTTTGAAGCAATCACTTAAATAAGTTGAATAGTTTGTCGTAACATGATACAAAAATTTGCTATTATATTTATTCTAATTATTATTGAATTCAAATGATTTCATAACTAATACTTGTATATAAATTAAGAGGAGTCGGATTGTTTTACAACAAGGTTAGGAAAGTAGTACCTGCACCATTTATTATTATTAGTTAATGTCATTTTTTTTAATCTTGCGATAAGAAACAAAACATTTTTAACAGTAATTATTATGAACACATGAAACATAATCTTAAATTAGGTTACATTTATACAGAATGTGTTCAATTTGCCGCCCATTTGTTGCGATGCAAGCGTTCAAACGTTTTTCCCGCAAGGATTCGTGAAACTCCTGGTGTCTTTGCTCGCGTCCGCCATCATTGGACAAACGTTTGAACGGCTGCATCGCAACAAATGGGAGAAAGTTTGAACACATTTTGTAAACATGTAACCTAATTTAAGATTATGTGTCTTGTGCTCCTAATAATTACTGTTAAAAATGTTTTGTTTCTTATTGCAACATTAAAAAAATGACGTTAACTAATAATAATAAATGGTATAGATACTACTTTCCTAACCTTGTAACTCTTTTAACAAAATCAAATTACTGGAAATCGAAAAAAAAGATGTCGTGTTAAGAATTTTGAAATCGTCCATTGTACCTACGAATTTTATCTGCAATTCAAATAATGTATTAACAAACAGAGAAAAATGAGTAAATTACACGTTGCTTGCGGGAGTCAATAAGTTCCACCATGTCTGTAGTAGTATCACAATTGAGCTGAAAGTTTATGTGGTTAATATTCTTGGAAATAACTAGTAATTACAAATATAAAGTAGCGTGTCCACCAACAGGTGGGCATATCGCAATTTCGCAAAGCTACTGTATTGCAGAGTGCCCACTCGTGGTCACTGTTTGACGTCACTAAACGGCTCGTTTGAGTCATGTTATTTTTTAGTATTCAAGTTGGTATATAAATGTATATTGTTACCAGTGACAAAAATGGATATATAATTATAAAATATAATTTTATGTCAACTATTAAACTTAATTCTGATCCATTTTTCGTATCTTCCAAAGGACGTATCTTGTATACAATTTCGTGCATTTTTATGGTTTATGACGAAATTTTGATAATCCCAATGAATATCCATTTTCGTATGATCTTCTGAATGATCTTAGTTCCGAATAATGCATTTCTAAAAATGTTGCGAAATAAGTTAGGAGATGAATTCACAAAATGAATGAGTGAAATAAATTACAAGCTCTGTTCAGAGAGTGAGAACATTCTACTCGACTGACATGAGCAGTTGGGCACCCACACTGTTATATCCCATATTTCAATAATCAGCTGATCGAAATCACTTTGACATGACCACGTTGAGACTCCAGAAAATCCTAAACTGCATTAATTGCTATGAAAATAGCATGCTTTTTGGTAAATAACTAGTTCATTTTAAATCATTATTGATCGATTTTTTGCCTAAATTATATCAATAATAGTAGTATATCTACAGATATGACTTTAATGTAATTTTTTTGTCTAAAGTCTAGTGTCCACTTGAGAGCTGAGAGTGAAATAAATGTCGATAGTCAGCTAAAAGTAAGTGGACAGACACAAACACATTGAGAGTGCTCTCGGCGAGTTCTAGAATTTATGCCTGAGAGAGACTCGCGAGGGTAGTTGACACTGCATACCCATTACCCAAGCTCGCGAAATTTCTCGCAGAAACTCTCAGTGAGTTGATATAGCTGAGAGTTGAACGGTGATAGTCGATGCGAGTTGGTCAACTGTCACCATGAATGATACGAGGGAGGAATGGAGTGGAAACGAAATAGCTGACTTGATTAGTTGTTATGAAGCATATACAATGCTTTGGGACGTTAGTCACTAAGAACATAAACACAGGGATCTGAAAAATGATGTTTTGAAATAATTAAGAAAAAAATTTCGGTGCAGCCCATTAGAAATAACAAGGACACTTCATAATTTTCGAAATCAGGTAAGCCGTTTTTTCGTCCTTATTTTTCAGTACACTCTATTTTTATCAAAGACAATATTCTTTATAATAAAAATTAGTTGATGAGTAGTTACATGAAGTTGATGTTAGTAACTAAATGCATACCTGTTTACAGTTCTCGCAAGAACTCAAGAAAATTAAAAATATAAAAAGTGTCGCAGGAACTGAGGAGAACTACTGCAGCAACTGGAATTACTTCGCTGCCTTAAAATTTTTAGTCCCATCCTTATGTGGAACTTCCGAGGTTTCAAATTTGATAAATTTGAACAAAATAAACGCATTCAGTATGGGGGATAGTGCACAAGCTTCTGAGAGTTCTCGTTGCAATTTTATTTCGGTAGATCTCGAGAGTTATATGTATGTTCTCTCAGTTGGCCACGCTCTCTGAGAGTTCTCTCGACATTTATTTCACTCTCAGCTCTCAAGTGGACACTAGGCTTAAGGATCAATAAAAGCTATTAGAACTGTGATTACACTCAGAGAAATTTTGATGCACTCAGGTGTTTCGAGTTCACCCTATGGCTTTGTCTCTAAAGCGAAACACTTTAGTGCATCAAACTATAGTTTGATGCACTGAAGTGCATCAGTTCGATGCACTTTAGGGTCTCAGCTATAATTTTGTTACAATGATGAGGAAATTATTCTCACCATTTTAGCAAGGGAAAATTTGAGACACTAAAGTGCATCGAACTTATGCACTTTCGAGCCTAAGTGCATCCAAACTATAGTTTGATGCACTGAAGTGTCTCGCTTTAGAGACAAAGCCATAGGGTGAACTCGAAACACCTGGGTGCATCAGTTCGAGTTGTTTATTTTTCTCAGTGTAGGAAAAGTTTGGCAGATTTGAACGTATTTGGTTTACAATAGTTAAGTTAAATACATTAAAATAGTTTACAATAATTAAGTTAAATACATTAAACTTAATTATTGTAAACTATATAATATATTCATTTTGGTACATAACCATATATTGTTATTTACATGTTTAACATCTTATATCAATCCTCCAAAGTCCATCTATTTTAATTAAATTTTCTTCTTGGAAAGTCTCCTGCTGACTGGTAACTCTGTCCCCACTTTGAAATATGGGATTATCTTCCTACTTTGTAAGTACTAAATTGAATTGGTTTTCTTATCAATTACTAACTAGGCATTAGTTAAATTGTATTTCCATTATTTTATTTCTTAATTGTTATTGATAGGAACCAGAGTTTAACAGTTAACTAGCACTGCACTCTGAACTGCTAGTTTAGGTTCCTGGGTAGCATATATTTAAGACCCTATTTCTTATAGATGAGTGAATGATATAATGATATAAACACACCTCAATCATATTCTAAAATTTTAGTTTCAATCGCTATTTTTGCTATTTATCAAACGAAACACTCATAAATTGACTTCAAACTTCTCGATATTAACATGTAAATACAGGTATTATGAGTCGCTGGGTCACAAAAAAATGTGAAGTCATAATTTCGCGTCGTCTGCTAGTTACCAAACCCTTTGTTACTGTATGCTGACATACATAAATGAACGTTTTACAGACATGGAATAATTTGTCACATACATTTCGTTATATATGTTCGATTCAAAGTTTCAATTAAGATCAGTTTCTTTCATAATAAAGCAATTAGAAATATAGCTTTGTCTGCTTTATTCTAAATATGTATTTTAATTTTCTCAATTTCAATGCCAATTATTATAGGTACTGCCACATATTTATTGAATGTTCAAATTTCCGGATTAAAGATAAAAATAATTCGGTTCATTCATTTGTATACTCAATTCATATTAAAAAATAAAAGTCGAAGATCTAAAAATTTACCGTTTTTACAATTTTTGTAAATGACTCACCGATGGGTCACCCACACTGTAATTGAAACGGCAGTGACCCACCGGTTGGTCATCTCGCACGCAACGTGTCAACGCTGTTGTATTAATTTAATCACACTTTGTTATTTTTTTATATATTCATTTTTTGTCTTTAGCTAATGTATTTAATTTATAATACAAACAGCTCAGGCATAATTGTCTTATGATAACATTTCCTGGTTCTAGCTATGACTCGTGTTGTATATTTGTTTCCTGTTTAGCATTATATAAAGCCCCGTCCAGACGGTCAAATTTTTCAGAGAAGTGACAAACTTAATGACAAACTAAATGACGATAACTTCCTAGCGTCAGCAAACCGTCAAACTTTTCATCAGTTTTTTTATTCCAACATGTTGGATATTGTCATCAAAAAGTTTATCAAACTATTTGCTGACGATAAAGTTTGAAGTACACACTGACTTTCCGGCAATAATATTTTTTTATTTGCGCGTCATTTTAGTTTATTACAGCTAGGTACACCTACAAAAACCTCATTTTTTTCAAACTTAGTATCTATCTAGTTACAATGGCTGACGACAACTCTTTAATACTTGGTTGTATTAGAATGTATTAGATCTAAGTTATAGGTAGGCTACCTACGTTGTGAATTGTTTTCTATGATCTATTTTTGACTATCCTTTTCAAGACGATATTTTGTCATTAAAACAAATTATTTTTCTGGTTTCTTACTGTTCTAAATTTAAAAAATATACATACCAAGTTATATAATTTTTTTTTCATGATATATAACATTAATTTTGACGAAACTGACGCCAGTGAACCTCAAACTTTTGGCGAGAAAATTTGACCGTGTGGACACTCCTTGAAAACTGACGATAAGTTTGTCATTTAGTTTGTAATTAAGTTTGTCACTTCTCTATAAATATTTAGGGGCTTAAGTGCCATGTTTAATCATACTGGTGTCAGTTGTCTGCAGTGCATCGCAGAGCGATCACCTATATTAATCACTTATAATAAACTTATACTTTTAAACTTGTAAAAAACCAATGTTCATTTAACCTATGTTTTATCAATGGTTATGGACCCAAAGAAGCGTTTTTACAAAGTGAGATAACCTGTTAAGTAGAGGAAAACTTAAATGGTTATTTATTAGAGTGTAAAGATTTTAAATAGCATTGTTGAGAATATACAGTGAATTTTCTTAAGTGATCATTTTTGATTGACTTTCTATGATAACAGGATTTATTTTATATTGGATCATCATAGCATTTCAACTCAAGTTGTATTTTATTCTTCATGAAAGCAAGAATAATTTACAAAAATCTGCTACAAATATATCAGTAGTTAGATGTACAGTAGCGGACAAAATATAAGGGTAGGCAAAAACAAGTTATCTAAATCTTTAATTTCATAAAAAGTACAAAACACACACTATTGAAATTTTGCAAGTATTTTCATATAGAGATCATATGTATTCGTATGAAATTTCAAAGCATTTGGACAAATATTCTAGGAATAGTTTCATATTTTATTTCAAACACTAAATTTTGCTCTGGTCAAAAGTTAAGGGTAGCTATCATAAACTTTGAAATATTCGCGGATATTGGCAATCAACTTAATAATTTGTGAATAATTCATCACTATATCACTTCAATACATCTTCTACCACAAAAATTCTACAAATTCTATTTCAAAGAAAAGGACTAATAAAGTTATATTTAGGTGATCTACCTGTAAAAATTTATGACCTGTAAAATATTTTAATTCACGGTGTTATTAATTCTATTAAAATCAACTTCAATTCATATCTTATATTTTCTTGAGTCACCCCTGATAAGTTTTCTTCAAGGAAGTTTTCTATTATAGTATTGCGTTCTTTGTTTGTTAGAGATACTTTGTCACGCACACTGATTTCGTCAAGTTGAAATACATTTGAAAACTGTTATTTCTTCGTTTCATTAATCCCCATATTTTCATAATTGTACCAAATCATGTCTAATAACTTGAAAAAATCCCTGAGACTATTTATTATAGAAAACACTAATTATGAACCAGAGGAAAAATAATTTAATTAATTAATGTTTATCTATTAATATTTATGTTTATTAAATCTTTTTTACCATTTTCCTGATTGCTTAATATTACCTAAATAAATAAAAAGAAACTATGATAATTGATACTTTCAAAATGAATTTGCTATACGAATGACAACAATTTAATACACAATACCATCCTCTATGACGTCACGAGGAGGGGCTGCGCAGAAGAAACTCAATTTTGTCTCTTTTGCGAGCATACCATGTAGTTATTGTATCATGGATATGATTGTCACAGCATTGGAATCACAAGCAATAATTGTACCATATTGGAATGCTGTCGCTTAAAATCTCAAACGTGAAGCACTAAAGTTAAGTATGTACACTAGATTCAAATAATGTGAACAGAGCATTAACACGTTCCCCGCGTATTCCATATGTGTACCATGAGGTACTATCCACAATCGCGTATTGGTACACATGTGGCCCAAGTCAGCAAATTTACATACATCTGAATAAATGGAATACACATGAAAACTTAAGTTCATTTGATTATCCCAGGGTTAGGAATACATAAATAGATTTCAGATGATTCAAAAAATGTAAGGTTTATCTATCAAAACAAATACATTGTCCTCTTAGAACATTTTCTAAATTAGAAATTTATTTTTTCCTAAAATTACAAAAACAGTCAAAAATTCATAAATAACGAAACTAAATATAAGTACAAATATATTTATCCGTTATATTAGGAAAAAAATCGATCAAAAAACGAAACATTTGAACAATTCATAAAGTATAAAAATATATTTTCCTAAAAATTAATGAAATATGAACAATACTCATAGAACAAAACATATATAATAATGCATACAATATAAACATATATTTCTACAAACTGAACAATATTTTACAAAATAAACCATAAATTGTTCATTTCCTAAGAAGGAGAATACACGAACTCTTGCAGTCACTGATTGCCATTCATTTTCTTCATCCAGATTTTGTGGCGCATCATCTTAGGATGAAATAGGATTCGCAGAGATAGTATTTGATGTATCCTCACCAAAAACATCATCAGAATCACTAGTTTCTAGTACTAAAGGTTCTTGCAAAAATTCCTTACCTGAAAAATCACTTTCAAATTCATTTTCATCATCTTTCTCAGGAAAAAGATCAGTGATGATCTTGCGATGGAAAATGAACCATTTTACTTTTGTTTCGTTATTTTCCGTAAAACGACCCAGCTTCCATGATGTTGAAACCAATGGACAAAGAATTAATGGCTTATATACTAATTTATAACACGAAAAGCAATAAAAAATAAAAAGAACACACTAGTCATCGCGAGATAAGCCTATAAAACACATGGTACACATATGGTACAATACGCAATATACTTTAACAAGTTCCTTCTATTTGCGTATTGTACCATATTTGTACCACGAGTTTTTTTGTTTCAAATTACTGTAATGATATATGGCAACACATTCACCTCCTTTCTTGACGCACTGGCTAATACATCAAAAAAAAAATCAGACGCAATAGCGGATTTGATTGCAAATGAGCATGCGGGGAACGTGTTAAGTGTAGAATCGAACAGAGCTGCAGTTTCAGATTCAGTGAAAAGCAAGCAGAGTATTATTTGTTTCTTTTGCAATAAAGTAGGTCACATGAAGAAGAACTGTTTTAAGCATAAGAATTACATGCAAGCGAAACAGTTCAAGTCTCAGGCTAATATAGTGGAGGATAGAACTCTTTACGCTAGTGCTCTCTGTAGCAAAGATGTTGGGGATAATTCTTGGATTTTAGATTCTGGAGCTACAGCTCATATGACTGGGGATGACTCATTATGTTCAAACTTTGTACAACTAGAAAAACCTATAACAGTAAAAGTAGGAAACGGGTCTAGTTTACAAGCTACGGCTGTGGGTAATATTGCGGTTAATCTTAAAATACCAAGGGGTAAAAGTAGAACATGCACACTGACAAATGTTTGGCATGTGCCTAAGTTAGCTTTTAATTTGCTATCAGTTTCTAGAGTTACCAGTAATAATAAATCAGTTACGTTTGATAATAAATAATTATTGTAAAATTCATGATAAAGGAGAACTAATTACTGTTGCCAACTGCGTTGGTAAACTAAATGTATTAAATGTTATAGTTCATACAGCTTTTGTATCTGTTGATTCAAATAAATTGAATGATATGTTATGGCATAGAAGCTTCGGTCATTTAGGGAGGGATAATATGTGTAAAATGATCCGAAATGATCTAGTAATAGGTTTGAATATCGAACTAAATGCGATAGAAGGTGTTTGTAAACACTGCTGTAATGGGAAAATTCATAAGTGCTCGTTTCCGACAGGAGGGAAGAAAAATCTTAAACCTCATGATTTGATTCATTCAGATGTATGTGGTAAAATTACCCCATCATCAATAGGTATTGACCATGCAACGCGTTATACATGGGTATATGTAATAGCAAATAAAAGTGACGTATTTGAGAAATTTGTTGAATGGAAAGTAATGGTAGAGAAACATTATGAACGAAAAATTAATACATTGCGTTCAGATAATGGAGAAGAATATACTTCAAATAAGTTTGAATCATTTTTAATGAAAGAAGGTATCACTCATGAAAAATCTATTCCGAAAACTCCACAGCAAAATGGAGTAGCAGAAAGATTTAATCGAACTATAAATTATTGAATTAGTAAGATGTATGATCTCAGATTCAGATCTTGAGAAGGAGTTTTGGGCTGAAGCTCTGGCTACTGCCACTTATATTAGAAACAGATGTATAAACTCTTTCTTAGGTAAAACTCCATATGAAGCACTAAACAATAGGAAACCTAATGTAAAACATCTCAGAGTATTTGGATGTTTTTCTTATGTACATATCCCACATGATGAGAAAAAGAAGATAGATCCTAAAGCAAAAGTTTGCTGCTTACTAGGATAAGGATCAGTTACTAAGGGATGCAGGCTGTATGATATTGAAACTGAAAGAATTTTCTATTTCAGAGATGTGATCTTTGATGAATCAAAGAAACCTAAGAGGCTCATTGATCCAAAATCACCATCCACTCCATTGGCGGCGCCTTCAGGAGATTCAGACGAAGACAACCTTGCTGATGAACTTCCCATAATTCAACCACCTGTTGAATTACAGGTGGTTCAACCAGCTGATGAACAACCAGAAGTGAACCAGTGGTTCTTGAAATATTTTTCTTGCGCACCCTTTACATTTCTAATGCACCCTCTGAGCATTGTTTTGCATTGAAATAGATTTTAGTAGCTTAAATTAAGATACATTTGGTTACTGTGATTTGAGAAATAAATATGCAAATTGAAAAAGTAAGGAAAATGATTTTTTTAATTACATAATGTAAAATTATTTTTTTAGGCAAGGTAAATTAAAATCCATTAGAAATAAAAGAAAACCGTACAAAGAAAGTAGTTGAAAAAGTTAAACTATACATGAAAGTTAAACTATACATGAAAGTTAAACGATGCACGAAAGTTAAACGATAAATGAAAGTTAAACGATACATGAAAGTTAAACGATACATGAAATGTTAAAGTGCAGCTATGTTCTTATTCTAAATAGACAACTTTTTTAAACTATTGCTATTTAATTGCTTCCAATTCAAAATGATCAGAGCTTGGTTAATAGTGAGATCTATTAATATAACTACAGGTAAAGCTATTAGAACGCCCAGTACATGTTCCGGAAAAGCGTTCGTTGTAACGATCAGCGTTTGTTGTAACGATACATTATTTAGTTTAGTTGGGTATTTAAACTTTGTAAGTTTTCTTTAGCAGCATTTCAAAGAAACCTTAATGATGATAAATAATTTCACATTATTATTAAAGGAAAATTTTAATGAAAATATTACAATATTTATATAACTTACTTATATAAATGTACAAAATAATAAGGTAGGTATTACTGTCGCATAAGGGTACGGTTACTATGGATGCGTATTCAAGCTATTTTTGGCACTGACGACTTCTGATGAAATCGGATGAAAACCCAATTCATGCTTTCCAATGGAAGTGGTTACAGTGGTAGCGATTTAGTCGTCAGAATACGTTTGAAGTCGTCTGACCAACTTCATCGTTCAAATGAGTTGAGTTTGATTTTTTCGTGCGACTAGCGACAGATTTGGTCATTTTTGTGATTAATTCTCTTACTTTCGATTGCTATTACTGTTCACCCAAATGAGAACATAGAGGGAGCATCATGAGAACATCCCATACAACACCAGTTAATGGGGCCCAATGCATTTTGGAAATATACTATTTGATACTATCAGGAATAATGCAGATACTATTCAATTATGTATAATATATATATTTTTTGATATGAAAACTTGAATTGGTTGTTACTGTGTACAATTTTTTTCAATAAAATTGAATATCCTTGAATAGCTATATGAAAGATATTCATCTTATTTTTCTATTTAGGTATTTCAAAAATTGTATGCAGTGAAAATAATAATCAAATTAGCGTCGCGTCTATTATTTCAGAGGCACACAGGTAGGGTTTAATTCATCCCGAATATTACATCAAATAAATATAGTTTAGACCCCAATATTAATTGGGCAGAAACATACTGACGATCAGAAATCGCGTACAGTGTAACAACCTCGCACTGACGATCAATTCTGACGATATCTTCAGTGCGAAAAATCGCTTGAATACGCGTCCATAGTAACCGTACCCTAAAGTGCTATTAAATATGATAAAAAGGGGTGATATATTTCAATCTAACTTTAGATATCTATGTACCTACATGCAAATTAATATAGATAACACAATTAGTAATAGTTTATTAAACTGAACACAATATTAAAATAAACTATTTAATTTCCTGATTCTTAATTCTTTGTTTGGTATGAATAAATGAAGAATATATTAAAATAGAATATAGAATAGTCACACCTTTTTCAAATTTCTACTGAAATTTTCTAATCAAAGAAAATGTGGCGGAAAAGAGTAACAAAATCAAAATATTGAAAATCTTAAAAACAATATATTAAGTGTTAATAATCAATGTTTAACTAGATACTTGGTAGACGAATAAAATGTTTGTAAAACCATTTAATTTAAAGAGTTCGTTGTAGCGATCTGCAGTCCGCTAGAGCGGACAGTTTTTGCCCCTTTGTAGGGGTGTCTGTTCAAAGATCGTCCGCTGTAGGAGCTTTACCTGTAATCTCATTGAATGTTGTAACTTTATGTTCAGTTTCACTTGAAGACTAGAAATTTTAAAAAATCATAGATCAAAAAATTTATACTGTCATTCATACTCCAAGCCTATAGCTGAAAATACTATTATATTTCTTAAAATAACTTCAATATTTTGTTCGTTCTTGATTAGTAAAAAGTGAGAGTTTAATTTTTTTAAATTTTATTCGTAGAACTACTTATATTAAAAGCAATGTTTTATAATGTGCTGACGTTATTTGCATTTCTTTATTTAACTTCTTTCTTTCTATATAACTTTTTTCCTTACCTTTTGATAGCATACTTAGGGTATTTTGACACTCTTTTAAACATTAAACTAAGATGAACGATTCATCCTAAACAGTTAGCGTGAATGCGGTTGGCCTAATTGCTACCATGAGTCCATAACTATTAACTATATGGAAAATTACTTTAACTTCTATTAACTGGATGCTTTTAACCCTTACTGTTCTTGTAATCATATGCAGTCTCTTAAACTAGGTGCGGAAACAAGTTTGCTGAACGATATAGAGTTACTATATGGTATAAGTATACTGTTTTCGTTCGAATGAAAGTTTATAGAATTTGACATTCGTTCAGTAGTTTGAAGTCTTTTCTTTTGATACTCTTTAATTGTTTCTTATATTTTCATCTTTTAACTCTCGTTTGACATAGACTCTTCAGTATCAATTCGAAAAATAATAATACAACCAAATGATCCATTATGTAGCTTTGAAGTAAAGGTTCATTCACAATTTTTTACAGAATTATAGTAGGCTTTTTATACAAAATAAAGTGATATGAATGAATTATAAAAGATTAAAACTTATAATATATGTAATGATATTTTATATGAAAAAGTTCTTAGTATTAGGCAAAAAAAAATTAATATTTACATCCTAATAATTTCTAATAAAACATAAAAAAATTGGGACCACCCTGCTTCAGTTCTGGCTTGTGAGCAATGGCCAGACCTCAATCTCTATTAAACAAAGAAATTTGCCATTCATTTGCCGGTCAAAAATTAATGTTCTGACGACAGTCAGACACTGGGACAGCAGTGACTTGCAACATGGCCTTTACTGCATGGGTGATATCAGATATGCAACCTAGCAAAGGACATAATATCTACAGTCTATCAATATCAGCACCTAAAACTATAACGGCAATAGCTCGGCCAAATAATATTCGGTGATTTGTCAATTAAATAAGATTGATATGTATTATTTTAGGACTGTAAATTTTTGTTTTTAAAGTAATTCTATTTTACATACGTTATTAATATTTCAAATAAAATGTCCTTATGTACTGAAAGAACTTAACTTAAAAAGTAATTAACGGAAACCTTATTTGTCCATAACACAGCATCACATTTATTTAGTATTCTCAATTCAGTGAAAAAAGTTGTAATCATTAAACTAAATAAGAATTCTAAGTTTCGTTTAGGTAGCCAGGTACTTACATACAATTATTCCTTCTATCTTCACCTAAAGCTGTTGAACATATCACACTCTCAGTCACTACCCCGTAATGTAACTTTACCATCAACAGTCTGTTGTTAGATTAGATAAGAGATAAGAACTCATCACCCCGATAACACTCATTTGGAACCTCGTAAGATAATAAAGAAATATTCCTCGTGAATGAAGTGATCCGATGTTTTCTGATTCACTAATAGGTATACATTTAGGTCATCTACTTATGTACATAATTATGTGCTGTAAGTAGATATGAACTCAAAACTGAGTACATTAAAATTGCCTCTGCTTCATTTCGTAATATGAACTTAGAAAAAATTTCGAGATAGTTTGGTAAGGAGGTAGTTATTTCAACAATAATTTAGAGCATCCAAATTGTTATTCTTATAAACATCGACAGGGATGACCTTGTCAGCAGATAGTACTTGCATTGCCGTACCGATTGAGCTGTGCGATAAGTGTCTTATTTATCCGATGACTATGTTGAAAGATAAAAAATGCAGTAACTAAGCGAGTGATAAAATTGAACAATTACATTCAGCCTCAAATGGACGTTCAAATAAATGATTTGGGAGCGGTTCTACACTGCAGAAAAGGTTAAATTTCTGTTTTTTTTAAACAAAAATGTAACATACTAACCCCTTTGCTTCTATCAAACAGCTTTATACCCAGTTTAAGTTACTAAATATGATAACAAGACTGGTAAAAGATTAATAGGATTTCCATTTAGAAATGTTATGCATCTTTTGAGACACAATTTTAACAAAAAGGATAATGGGATACCTAGAGTTTTAACTTCAGAAAGATTTAGCATGTGATGTTACAAATTATTGAACTCATCCACCAATGTTGAATGTTGTTAAATTATTACTTTCATGATGTGAAATTTTGATCAAGAAATGATATGATAAATTGTCTCCTGCCATAGACTCTCCAGCGAGGAGAAATATCTACGATCATTTGGTTGGGAGAGAGAGAAAAAAAGCTAACAGTTGCAATATTCATAAGTTCTTTATTCCTCCTCGATCACCATTAGCTAAAGATATATTATTTGTCGACATGGTTGCACATGGTGATGTACTGAAAATATTATGATAACAAATTCTACCTCGCCTTTTCAATCTAAGGTGAAATGAAACATAGTTCTTTGGCTTAAAGTAATGTATAAATTAAATTGAACAGATATCAGAGTATTTGAAGGAGCAGAAGGTTTGCAGAGACCGAATGATTGACCAGAGGATTTACAAGGCCAAGATGCCTTGCAGGGTATAGTATAGAGCATGAATTAAATAGTTACAAGGATGCTCGCACTCGACAGAAATACCAACAAAGAAAAAGAAGGTGACGTCACTTGGAATACGATTTCGAGGTTCTTGTATTGTTTACTTTGAGTCTATATCTAACTAGTAATCTATAATGCCTATTCAATTCAGTGTATTTGCATGTTATCACTTATTTGTATTGCTTAAATAAATGCAAATATCAGAATTTGAGTTTATAAAAAAAAATCAACTAGGTATATATTTTTATAGTTGAATGTATTCTATAATATATCCAATTCTGTAGCTTGATACTAGCTTTACAGAATACAGCTATTAAGTTTAACTACTTTTTTCTATACAGTTTTCTTTTTTCATTCATTTTGTAACTTTGTATATATTATGAACAACAATACAAAGTTAGTGATCTATGATTTTCATTCATTCCTTAATTTAAGACATCCGTCGACAAATATTAATTATATGTATTTCACCATCTCGATTTTATCGTGATAAACAGTTCATATTCCTACATTTTTATATTAGAATGGACTCTCTATAGTTCTTCAATTTCAATCATTGTTGGTGAATACACAATCGATCGTAGTCGACACAAATCCAAATATTATTGAATATCATCTGAGCCATGAATTAAATAGTCTAACTATTTAATTCATGATCTGAACTAAATTCAATAAATAATTTCAGTATAAGGTATACATATTAACATTTACGATGTATTTAATTACCTATTTGACCACTTAATCAGAAGATATTTCATGAAGATATATAACCAAATATTTCCGATGCAAGTATCTGTATACCAGGTGACGTCATAAGTCGCTCGCGTGACGTCACACTTTCGCACCATTTTCAAGTGCGACTATCCTTCTTAACTATTTAATTCATGGTATAGACAGACCAAAGGATTTGCAAGGTATAGACAGACCAAAGGATTTGCAGGGTTCATACAGACCAAAGGATTTTCAGGGTTCATACAGAGCGAAGGATTTGCAGGGTTCATACAGACCAAAGGATTTTCAGGGTTCATACAGACCAAAGGATTTGCAGGGTTCATACAGACCAAAGGATTTGCTGGGTTCATACAGACCAAAGGATTTGCAGGGTTCATACAGACCAAAGGATTTGCTGGGTTCATACAGACCAAAGGATTTGCTGGGTTCAGACAGAGCAAAGGATGGTGCACGGCGAATTGCCACTGGGTGAACTGCCGTTGGGTGAACTGCCCATGTGGGGGAATTGCCACTGGGTGAACTGTCACTGGGTGAACTACCCATGTGGGTGAATTGCCACTGGGTGAACTGCTCATGTGGGTGAATTGCCACTGGGTGAACTGCCCATGTGGGTGAATTGCCACCGGGTGAACTGCCCATGAGGGTGAATTACATCTGGGTGAACAACTCTCACTGACTGCATCACTACGTACACGAGATGAACAAAACACACACTCGCCCCGTGTGTTTAGGTGTAACACACACTCCCTCCAAATATAAGCGTGGACCGAGAATTGGGCCCGCCGATAGTTGGGCCCAGGACAATTGGGCCCGCCGACAGTTGGGCCCAGGACAATTAGGCCAACGACAATTGGGCCCAAAGACAATTGGTCTCCAAAACAATTATATTATTTACCCATTTTGTAAAGAGTCTACTGTATTAACTTAATTAAAGACCATTACTACTGTAATAACCAGGGATGCGATATTATGCGTTTTGTATAAAAATATAGTCTTGAGCATAATTAAAATAAATAAAATTCTTTATATGAGAAAATATTCTCGTTATGAAAAAATAAAAATTTCTAATAGAACATATTCTTTTCATGAATAAATACTATTATTCTTTTAAACTACTATAAGTTTTCTGTTGTGAGATGGGTCATATAAGAAACAAATTTCATAGTTACAGTACCTCTATGAGTCTATATAGTGAACTACTGTAGAGTGAATGAGTTGGGTTGTAGCCAATAGAAAGTAAGAATGTAGCTACTGTAGATGAAGAACAAAAGAAAATAAGATTGTGGGTATTTAAAGAAGGCCGTGGTCCACCAAGACCTGCTGAAATTATTAGAATATACAAGTTGAATTAAAATTAATGTGAATTTGTTGAAACCTGTTCAGTGTTCAATATAGAAGAGTTTTATGAATCAGGATAGAGATTTGATGGATAGAGATAGCACGAATAAGGACATATTGAAAGGAACTTTATCACTGTACATTTTCAAGGGTTTAACAGTATAAGGTATCATCGGCACGTACAGGTATACAATTCACCCAGTGACAATTCACCCAGTGTCAATTTACCCAGTGACAATTCAAACAGTGCCAATTCACCCAGTGATAATTCACACAGTGTCAATTTACCCAGTGGCAATTCACCCACATGAGCAGTTCACCAGTGGCAACTCCCCCACATGGGCAGTTCCCCCGGTGGCAATTCTCACACATGGGCAATTCACCCAGTGGCAATTCCCCCACATGGGCAGTTCACCCAGTGGCAATTCCCCCAAATGAGCAGTTCCTCCAGTGGCAAATCACCCAAATGGCAAGTCCCCTAGAACCGCAAAGGGTATGCTGGGTTCAGACAGAGCAAAGGATATGCTGGGCATATGCAGTGAACAGAGAAACCTGTCAGGTCCAGGTTTCTACCCTTCTCCTGATGATGAATAGAAATCTTTCTATTCGAAAGCTTGATATCTGAAAAAACCTTCAACGCAGAGTTTAAATAACCTCTAGTAATATGGATTTCCCGTTGAGTTTGAATCTTTTCAATCAAGTGAACAGAGAGTTTGCTAAGGCCAGAGAATATATAGCAAGTAAATAGTTTTTTTTAAACAGAGAACTAGAAGAAAACCAAAAGTGAACAGAGCTTGGACAGTTAATTGCTGAGACTATTGCATATGCATAATACATGCACTCTGCATAAGTTAACTGACCTAATCCATAACTTACTGAGTAGCCTAACCTAATGGGAGAATGTGCCAAAACGGGAGAGTTTTATACTTCAGAAAATAGGCTAAGTCTACAGGATCTGAGAAAAAAGATCACATACATTGACTGAAGAAAGCCACCACGGAATGTAAAGAGAACAGACAGTTTGCAGAATCCATTGAGCTTGATGAGACCGATGAATGTATACAGAGAGTTTGTACAGTGTGTTCAAAAAAAATGTACCCACTGCTTTGAATCTACATTATTAATCATTTCCCGATAATATATGCATAATATGTTTCTACCATAGATACGTATTGTGCGGACCAGGTTTAGTTATTTAGCCAGGGTAGTGAAATGCGCAGTTTTTAACAGACGATTCTGAAATATATTTACTAAAATCAGGGAATAGTACAAGGGATATAAAACAAAGCAGATATTTACATCATTACAATTAACTTCTCTTAATTTTCACTGAACTTCTCTTTATTATACTGAACTTCCCTAGAATATTCTAAATCGTCTAGCAAGAAATCCGCAGTAAGGTCCCCGCCAAATGATCTCAAGTCTATAGCCTATTATTGATCAAGCAGTAGCACAGAGGCAAACTGCAGTCGCTACACCATTCGTTATCACAAGGAGATATAACGGGGTTACTTGGAACTATGCCGAACGCCCAACTCCTGTTTACCTAAGGTGAGCATTTAGATACGTTCAGCGAGACTGAGAACAAATGATGGAGATGGAGTACGGAAAATAGCCCCAACCAAACACTTAGAACAGAATGGGACCATTAACTTAACAAGATTATATTAGCTTCCTGGTCTAAACAGCCTGTCCCATAAAATGGTGATAAGGATCTTCTCACAGCACAAACTCGCAGAGGTACTGATACTATAGACAAATAAGACAAATATTACCTAACATACTCCGAACAACATCAGTGAAATTGATTAAAGCTTATAGACAAAGAATTTCTTCACACAAACAATTAAAATTTAAGGTGTCATTATATGTATACAAGGGTGACCTTCTTGTTTCTATTGCTGGGCACATATCTACATATATCGATTCCTTGTGTTATACTGGTGTTGGGCAGGGGATAACTGAGAATGCTGGACCTTGAAGACATGTTGGCACAATACAAATTTGTGCACATCGCATAATTTTAGTATCTTGCTTACTTTAAATAGAGTCTAGCTGTGTGCCAGATGATCAGTACCATAAATCAGCCGGATTACCTTCTTCATTACACTAAAAGACTGAAGATGACATACGTTTGTACCTGTATAGTACAATTTACGAAGACTAATATATAGAAAAAAAATTCAATTTAGAAAAAATACTTATTGATAATTTATAAGAAATAACACAGTCAATGATAGTTGGATTTAATAAAAGTTGACTATTTTGTTTAGTGATGTTCAAATTGGTGAATAAAATTGCTTGCGTCTTAGAAGCATTGATAGAAAATCTATTTGTACGAGCCCATTGTTCAAATAGAATTAATTCCCTATTGGCTAAGTTTACAAGATCAGGATAAGAGGGGCCTGACACAGATAGAGTGGTGTCATCTGCGAATTGAATACATGAAAAATTATTAGAAACATTTGGCAGATCATTGATATAGAGCAAAAAAAGTAGGGTACCAAGAAGTGACCCTTGGGGCTCCCCAATATTAATGCACTTGTAATCACTATACAGTATACACACAGTACAGAAAACATACAGTATCCCAGAGCTATACACAGAGAAAAAAGTTTACTCATATTTAATGGGTCAACAATTTATGCTTTGAATCAATTTATTACGTGAGTTGGTTTGACTATATTCATGTTTTCATGTGTGTCAAAACAACTATGACGTGTGTGTCACCAATCATAGTTAATTCAAATCATTTTATGGATTGAATCAACTTACTATGAGAGTTGGAGTTACATTTTGGGAGTTTGAACATATGTTAAAACAACTAGGACATAGTGTGTTGAAGTAACTCACAAAGATTGTCAATTCAATGTATCTGGTGTATGAATTAACTTACTATGAGAGTTGACGCTACTTTTTTAAGTTTAGGTGCGAGTTAAATCAACTATGACATAGTGTGTTATAGTAACCCACAAAGACTGTTAATCAAATTTATTCTGCAGTGTATGAATTAACTTACTATGAGAGTTTGCGCTACTTTTTTTTTAAGTTTAGGTGTGAGTTCAATCCAATGAGTAAGTGGCAACTTATGTTTTCCTCAAAGCTAATTTATTCGCATAACACTTTTCAGTTCAAATCTTGTTTCAAGTGTGTTACGTGTTGAATGTGAACGCTCCTCAATACCATTTTAGTTCAAGTGCAAACAATAGCGTTATATGCATTAAATAGTATTATCGTTGCCGATCGATTATTAATTATTAAATAATTCCATTAATAAATTGATAAATGTCTGCCTAAATATTCTAAAATATTGGTGATTGATAGTTTGGTGGCTTTATATTGGTAGTTATTTGAAGAGCTGATTATCAGTATATAACTTTTATAATAATAAATTTTGATTATTGCCTTCCAGTTTGTAAACTGATATCCAAACTAATTTTCCTAGATTATTATATGTTAACTTATTTAAGCATCATACCTACCTAGCTGTTTTTTTTCAGTGTCAATACCTTCTACATAGGCTAGGCAGTTACTGCGCTGTCCTCAGAATAGGGTAAGTTCCAAATTATCAGGCGATTTCAAATTTTCGGTCACGTATGAAATATAGTATATAGCTACCTAATAGCTAATTAAAATAAAAGTTAATTTAATATAGTTTTTCTTACGCGACCGAAAATGTGGAGCCGTCCGATATTTCGGAACTTATCCTAGTATCTTAAGTAAAGTGGTCTGATAATCTATTTATTTTAAAACTAGTTGGTGTACCTATAGGTAGTGTTACACAGCCAAATTCGGTTCTTTAATTTCTGAATTGAGGCCCATTAAGAGAGTCTCAAAATCATTCTGAAATTAGTTTAGCTATATATTGAATTGCTGAATATCATAATTTAAGCTCAATTTATGATAGGTTCTATTCATTTCACGAGTGCCTTGAAGTCATAATGGTTATTAATGTTTCTGAGATAAGAGACCGCAGTTAGTTAAAGTGCCGCAATTTACCTACTTGACACTAGTTTTCTATGACTGGGAGAACTCCATCCAAGGAGATAGTCGGAGGAGAACACCGTCCAGGAATTTAGCAGGGTGAGAACACTCCAACCAGAGGTGAGCCTTTTGATATATTATACTTTTTGGTATTTAATTAAAGTCTAAATTATGAGTGTATAATGAAGAAAATTATGAGGATTAGCTAGAAAAATCCATTGCATTTATTAGAGCTAAATTTATACTGCATCTGAAGATTTATAATTAGTTTAACATTTTATATAAATAATTTACCTATATGTAAGAATTCTCTGTTAATTATTCTTTTCATTTCTTTATTAATATATGTTTTTCTATATTTTCTGAATCTACTTTCAGATCTTGATGAAGAATTGATGGAGTAGATCAACGTCATCAACTATCGGAGTCCTCTTCAATTCCTTTGAATGGTTCAGGAACAATTATGCTAGGTCAAAGTAAGTATTTGAAAATATTAGATAATTTTTAAATATGTATTTGCAATATGATTAGCTCTTACTTTTTCATATGCTTTTAGGGATTCCAGACATGAAAAGAATATCGAAGCTGTCGCTATCTCATCACAAAAGGAAAAAGAGTAGGTGATGTTATTGATAATGTATATGAACGATACTGTGAATTTCTATTCAATATATATATACGAATCTCTTATTTCAGGAATTGGCAACCTACAGTCGTGAAAGAAAGTGACGAGAATTCAAATTGTACTTCTAAATAATAAATCTAAAACTTAAATGTTTATATTTCGTTTTCAATTTGACCTTGGTAATTCTATTAGCGTATTTCAATATCAGTGCCTATGAATAAGATGAATTGCACTAAAATATGGTTTAGAAGATAAAGGCTTTATCATTAATTTATTATTCATTAAGTTATAGTACAATTGCAGCATATCAAAGATTTATAAACTTTTGTAATCTAGCCTGGTTAATTAATTACCTAAAGTTATTTATGTCATCTAACTACTTATTTATAAACTGACCTGATGAAGTTACTTATTCAATCTAATCTATTATTTTACAACTATAATAGCCATATATCAATTCATCGGATCGAAAACATTTCAAAAAGCAAGGATAGGTCTAGGTGATCAATTATTTTTTTAAATTAAAATAGTATACATATCACAGAAGCAAAAGTAGAAAATAAATGAACATGTTAGATTTGGTCCTTGAAAATAAATAGTCTAATCTAATTGATACCGGGACCTAACTCGAGATTATAATTTAATTGAGTAAATATAGTGACTGAAAAAGTCTTGTAAAAAGTCTGGCTACTGCTAACCAGACCGATATTTCAACCTACACTATAATAGTTGATATACATTTACTTAGTTTACAAGTAGTTGATATAACCAACACGAGAAGATGATATAACCTACACGAGTAGTTGATATAACCAACACGAGTAGTTGATATAACCTAACCGAGTAGTTGATATAACCTACACGAGTAGTTGATATCACCTATAGGAGTAGTTAATGTAACCTACACGAGTAGTTGGTATAACCTACACGAGTAGTTGGTATAACCTACACGAGTAGTTGGTATAACCTACACGAGTAGTTAGTATAACCTACACGAGTAGTTGGTATAACCTACACAAGCAGTTGGTATAACCTACACGATTAGTTGATATAACCAACACGAGTACTTGATATAACTAACCGAGTAGTTGATATAACCTACATGAGTAGTTGATATCACCTATACGAGTAGTTAATGTAACCTACACGAGTAGTTGGTATAACCTACACGAGTAGTTGGTATAACCTACACAAGCAGTTGGGATAACCTACACGAGTAGTTGGTATAACCTACACGAGTAGTTGGTATAACACATAGGAGTGATTGGAAAAACATACACAAATAGTTGATGTAACCTTGTTCTGTAGTTGTTTTAACCATTACATATAATTGGTTCAACCATCACGAGCAGTTTTGACTATCACAGTTAGTTGTTGTGACCATCAGGAATTAAAAATAATCAACTCACATATGTGTTGTTTTAACCAACGTCAATTTAACTCATATTAAATAGTACCTTTAACTCACCACGTAGGTAGGCGCACAGATAAACCATAAAATTTAGTCAAAACAAATCAAATATGATTTGATTCAACTAATCCTTTCTCTGTGTGTAGGGGAGATATTACGCGTGTCCCGGTAGGCTTTGACGTCACATGTCAACAATGGTGCGTACGTTTGTACGTACAGTACAAACACAAAAGATGGCTGCAACCATAGTAAATAGATAGACAAGTATACTAAGTACAATATTGGAACATCCGAAAATACTACATAGACTTGAGTCACGTGACCTAATGACGTCACATCATGGTGTTTCCGTTTTTTTCAAATAAGAACTTTGCTGTTATCCAGTTAAATGTGCGTTTTCATGGAAATTAACTTAAATAAAATTGTGTTTTTATGACGTTTTACACTCTATTCACTAATAATATTCTACTTAATAGCCTTCAAATCCTTCAGTAGAGCAAAGGTGACTGAAGGATTTAAGACAATTTTGCATTTATCTGATTAAATAAGAATTTTAATGGAAAATTTCATTCTTCAAAATGTGCTCAAAATAACCTTTTACACTAGACTATCAGGTTTTTTTGTTAGATAAGGGTCATTTGAGTGTTTCATTGTAAGTTAGGTACAAAAGTACAATACCTAGGTTAAGTGCCAAACTGCCATCTTACACTTTTCAACTTTAAGTTTGCCAATAAGCCATCTTATACCTAAGTACCAAGCAGCCAAGTTGCCAACCAGGTACCTAGGTATTTCAAAAAATAGATTTTAACAAATTACATTCAAACTAGGTAGGTACCTTTGAAGAGAAAAATATTTTTTGTACATATCCTAGCCTGCTACAAAAATCTAATAGGGTTCAGGCTAGATGGCTGGAGACTATTCTCTTTTCTGCCAGTCTTAAGGATAGGTACTCAGTATCCCCCTATAGGAGAAGAAGAAGAAGCTAGCTATAAAGAGTGAAATAATTCTCTTTGTTTTTTATACTAATATATTACCTGTGTAAATTTTTCCTAGATTACAAATTCTGATATTTTATAAGTCTAGGCTCTAGTCAGTAGACTGTTATGCCAAGGCTAAGCCTTGTGTTATACTATTTGCCCACTTCATTAGGTGACAATGCCCAAAATAAATAATAAATCTTGTGCTGTATTTGGATGCAAAGAAATTGATAAAGAGAATGTTGATTATTATTCATTTCCAAAAAATAAAAAGTTATCAAGAATTTGGACTGAAAAGTGCAATAGAAAAGATAAGATTAATACACAATATGCTAAGATATGTAGTAGACACTTCAGTAATTTGCAACTGAAAAGAATGCTGAAATTCGAATTGCTTAATATTAAGCCTCCTAAAAACTTCAGGAAAATCACTGATGATGCAGTTCCTGATCAAAATTTAAAGCTTTTTCTTAGTGATGCTGCTCCCACTGTGAACCAATACTCTAAGTCCTTTCCTTCAGAGTCTAGTAAAGGTTCAATATCCTCAGGTTAGTTTGTTAATTAAACATATTTTGATACATATCTAAAAGCTGAGGCTGCTGAGCTGCTCACCACAGTACGGCGCATCACTCTGCGTTCTATCAAATAGGTAATTTGAATGAAGATTTATGATATAGCTATGGAGTGAATTAGATAATTATTGTATCAAATTAATGACTGATGATACCTGAATTCAATGTTAATAATACCCAGTTTAATTCTTTGAGATGTTTAATTTGGAATAGAAAATAAAAATTATCATAGAAAACTGTAATAGTTTTATGGGGTAAAAATTATAAACTTTCAGTCTGAGGTGATAGTAAAAACTATGAGTTGGAAGTATCCCCCAAACTCCCCTACCAGATCATCAAACAATCATGAATTGTGCAGTACAACAAACTAGCGGATACAACAAAATAGATAACAGCCATTTATGTTGAGACCATTTGATAGAACGTACTGTGGCCAGCCGTACATTGGTACGCTGTACTGTGGTGGGCCGCTCAGCTTTTAGATACTGTTGGATATTTCCAAAAACTCTATTTGAATGATGTTTAACATAGCCAAATGGCAAATGCCACTCTATAAATTAATTAACTGTTTAAAATATTTTTGAGTACTACCTAGGCTATATGTGTTTATATCTGTCTCTCAAAGATGAATATTTTTAGTTCAATATCCTATAGAATAAATAATTATCATCATTATCACTTTACGTGAAGTTTTTCAACAAATTGTTAGGAGAAATAATAATGTTCTATGTTTTGTATTTTTCATACTTGCTCACCATTCACAGGGTCTCATCATTCAAGAGAAGGAAGGACTCTACGGCGTAACATCAGAAAAAATTTAGATATGAACAACAATACAATTGTATGTAAGTAGATATATCAATTCAAAAAGAAGCCATTCTTATATTTATAAATCTTTATAGAAATATACAAAATTTCTTGAGTAGCTATTTATAGCTATGTAGCTAATTTTATTTTTCATTTGTCAATTTTATGATCATTTGGAGGCTAAGCTGTTATTGATTTATTCCACATACTTAACCATTTTATTTTAGGTGAAGTTGATGAAAACCTTCAATATTCGAAATCACAGGCACCACTCCCAGGCACATCGTTTGCACCCATTTCTCGTGAGCCAATGCAAGATATTGGTAATGTCAATGGTAAGATTTTGAACAGAGTGTGTATTTTTGTGACATATCTTTTTTAAAGTGAGTCTCTTTTAAGTACTGGACTGTGAAATTTTCTAATAATTCATAACATTTATTTGGAACAACTATCAGATATTTCAAGATAGTCTCAGTATTTAATAACTAATTTTTATTCTCCTTCAGTTCCTAATAAGATGAAAAGCCCTGGTGATAGAATAGGTGAAGTTGATGAAAACCTTCAATATTCGAAATCACAGGCACCACTCCCAGGCACATCGTTTGCACCCATTTCTTGTGAGCCAATGCAAGATATTGGTAATGTCAATGGTAAGATTTTGAACAGAGTGTGTATTTTTGTGAAGTTTAGAGGTCTTCATTAAATAATTAGCTATTTCTACTTATCATATGGTAAATAAATTAAAGGGGCAGTAAACTTTATAAAAAAATGCAATTTTTTCGTAATGAAAATGTTGTTTATCAATTAGTTGTTCACATACAAGAATTCATTCGTCTTAAATATAACTAATACTGGTTAAAAAAATTAATAATTCGAATTTAAGTCCAGTGTTCAACGAAGGGGTGCTACATACATTTTGTTACTGTTTAATGTTTACATTTCTCAATCCTCATCAGCTGTTAAAATGAGATGCAATCCAATAATAGTTCTTTAGCATATTCACTAAAATACACCGAATTCAAGATTATTTATATCTAAGGTACATAAGTAGGTATAAAACTATAATAACTAGGTATCTCTTAGCTAGTCCAGTCAGTGGAGTGTGTGGTAGCTAGGAGCCTAGTAACGCAGTAAAAGTTTAGAAATTACCAACATAACAGGCTAACGTTAGTAACTCAGCTAGGCACATAATTTTAAATTTTTGACTGTCAAGAGAAGTAAGAGTGCTGAGTGCAAATGAGAATGTGTTACTCCTGAAGAGAGAAAATAGAAGCTTATTTAGAATTCTTTAATATAAAATGAGGCAAAAGCTGGACTTGAAACAGTAGTGTAAATGTCCAATAATTGGCCCTTTATTTGATGGACAATTTGAAATTACACATTTTCTATTTTTATAACCAGTACTCATTTTTAATTACATTCCCAGCTACAAGTTTGTTAAAAATCGAGTAAAAACAATGCAAGTGTAGTATGACGATTGCGTGCTTGTGTGCGTCCATAGTAAATAAATAGTTATCTATTTACTATGTGTGCATCATTGTTTTGGTCAATCTTTTGTTTTCCATTGACATTTGTAAGTCCAGTGTTGATCAGTAGGTGGCGCTGCATTTACGAATTAATTAAATTATTTTTTTTAAATAGGAATTTAAAAAATATAATAACAACATTATATTCTATTATTAATGTCCCTCTATCGATTTATCAACAAGAGAGAAAAAGTTTGTCCAAAGGTTTACCACCCCTTTAATATCCTAATAAGGTAGTTGGTTATTTGAACTTTTCTCAACTTTTTCCCCCTCAATTTTATTAACTGCAAATTTTAGTTATCAGACATTTCATGACACCACTTTTTCTCCAATCCTTATCTATTTATAATTATAAGCTTGTTAGAGAATTATTTAATTTTTATAATTCTAAAACTGCATAAAAATATTTGAATCATGCATGCGCTTGGTTAATCTATATAAACAGAATTTTTTGACATTTATTGATGCGTTTAATAACTAACAAATGTTAAAAATAATTTTTTTTTTCAGTTTCCCATCTAATTACTGAGCCCCAGGTTGATGGTATTTTGTTCACTTTGATTCCGGATAGTGAAATGGATGCTTTGCGGAACAAACTGTATGTTTTGACGCAAGAAAACTTACAACTTAAGTCTGAAATTGGAACACTTGAAACTAATTTTGAAATAGTGCAACGGAAATGTGGTCATTACGAAATGATACTGAAAAGATATTTTTCTGAAAGTCAAGTTCAATTGTTAATTTCTGGTGATAAACAACCTAGAAAATATGAAGAGAAGGATATAATTCAAGCACTCGCTCTTTACTGTTCTGGCAGTAAAAGTTACAGATACCTTCGTGCACATTTGAAATTTCCTCTTCCTTGTGTGGCCACCCTCAACAACTGGCTTGCTGGAATCAATGTTGAGCCAGGAATACTGAACTCAGTACTGAGAATGATGACCGTGAAGTTTGATCACTTTTCATCAGTGCAAAAAGCATGTATTTTATCCTTTGATGAAATGAAAATTGAGAGGAAGTACTCGTATGACAAAGGGTCGGACACTATATTTCAACCCCATAACTACGTCCAGGTAGTTATGGCGCGTGGAATAATTTCATGCTGGAAACAACCTGTATTCTACAATTACGATTGCAAAATGACCAAGAAATTGTTAAAGAGTCTGATATCTAAGGTGGAAGAAATAGGGTTTTGTGTTCATGCAGTTGTATGTGATCTTGGTGGCGCTAATCAAGGATTATTGAATTCTCTCGGCATAACTTCAGACACACCGTTTTTCACAAACCCTTATGTTCCAGCTAGGTCTGTGCATTTCTTCGCTGACGTTCCTCATCTTCTCAAATTGACCAGGAATAATCTGGTAGATCACGGTATCGAAACTCCTTACGGATACGTTTCACGTGCACCTATTGATGAAGTTTTAAATTACCAGAAGGGTGATTTTAAATTAGCTCACAATATTTGCACCAATTCCCTGAACGTAAAAGGTCCTGATAGACAGAAAGTGTCAATTGCAGCAAAGTTACTTTCAGGAACCACAGCAAAGGCTTTGCAACATTTAGGTAATAAGAACTGCCTTCGTGTTTCTAATTGGAAACCGACATACCTGTTCATAAAATTATTTGATGAATGGTTCGACATAATGAACAGTACTGGTTCGAGACCAGAAAAACCTATGTGTTCACATTTTGAGGGATCCGAGACACAAGTTGCTGTGCTAGTAGAAATTATTGAGCTATTCGGGTCATCTTTAGTTAATGGGAGAGTGAATCCGTTCATGAAAGGTATAGTCATGTCATCTAAGTCTCTACTACATTTGTTCCAAGATTTACAACATGAATACTCAATTGCTTACCTAATGACAAGGAGACTCAATCAGGATGTGCTTGAACAAGCATTTGGAATAATTCGCCAAATGGGTTCTGGACATGAACATCCTGATACAGTTTCCTTCAAGTACAGAATAAGAAGGTACATTTTAACTCGCCAACATTCACTGCTTTCTGTCAACCCAAACACTAAAGTCAAAATGAATGATTCTTTGCTCGTGAATGGAATCCAGAGTTTTAAAGATAACAGTTCTCCTATTAAAAAACCATTAGACATGGAGCATGAACAGTTGGAAGAAAATGAACCGCCACTTGAAGAAAACCATGAATTGGACCAAACAGATGGTTCGCTGGAATTCACCATCCCAGATCACGAGATCGATGGCTTCAAATATGTCATGGGAGTAATAGTACATAAATTTAAATCAAAGTATGAATATCTTGGTTATATTAACATAGGTGAATTTGGTGATTGGACTAGCATGAAGAACTATGGAGGATGCAAAATGAACTCAATGAATGATGAATATGAAGCAAGTTTTGTGGTTGCAGAAGATATCTTCCGAAAACATCACAACTTAGAACTGATAGAAGAAAATAATGCTGTTGCAAATCTTTATCATAAATGTGCTATGAAAATTTCAAATATTCCTAGAGAGGTTTTAGAATATTATATCCGATGCAGAATATATTTTCGCATTCGAATCTTGAATAGAAATGCTAAAGAAGAAAACAGGAAGAAAAAATTTAAAATGAATAAAATTTCAAAATAAATCATTCAGTTTCAAAATTGTGACATTATTTCTACCCCCATTCAATCATGAGTAGCTATTAACTATAATAAAAAGTTATAAAACAGCTAAATCATTAATTAATAAATATATATTCGTTGAACTTATGTTTGGTGACTGAATAATATAGCTAGTTAATGTTGACTGAGAAGCATGGGGTTGAGTGAACACACAATTTTTCTTTTACAGTTTGGCCACAAAAATGTTTCCGCTTTTTCAAATACTTATAAATAGTTACCCAATGGAGTAAAAACTGTATCTTGGTCTCTTTTTCTCTGCCTCTTATTGTACTATTAACAGGTAAAAACAATATTGAACTGATTTTATTTTTGTCATTGCGCGAAGGTTATTCTTAGAGCTAACTCTCTGATTTTATTTACTAAAAGGCAGTGAATAAAAGGAAAAAAATTATAATGGTATACATTATAATAAAGGGTGCTTACACTTCTTCATCGGAATCTATTTGGAAATAGAACAACTTCAGTTACATTTTGATCTCATTGAAGTTTTCACTGTGAATATTCGTTCTTCGCTTGTTCATTGCATGGTTAAGACCCGTTTCACACTTGCATTTCTAACAGAGCGGAAAAAAAGCTCTTCTTAAAATGTGTTCACTCATGCGTTTTATTTTATCGGTGAAGTAAAAAATTAATGTGTTTTAGTATCAGCTATAAAAAAACGCAAGTGTAACCACATTTTAAGAAGAGCTTTTTTAGGAAGAAGTGTAAGCACCCTGTATTATAAGTCTAAAATTATAATTTTTTATGCGCAATGACCAAAAAATCACACTCAATTTTTGCTTACCTGTTCTTAAAATATCTATATCATTTCAAAAATGTTTTTACCTGTTAATAGTACAATAGGAGGCAGAGAAGAAGAGACTAAGATGCAGTTTTTACGTCCATTAGAAACGATTTATAAGTATTTGAAAATGCGGAAACATTTTTGTGGCCCATACTGTATTATATTTTCAAATATATATTCTGATATTGGATAACTACATATTCTGGAGGATGAAGAGTCCCAATTCTAAATATCAATTTCGTTGAGATTTTTTTTATTCACATTCCTAACATTTTGTTAATTCAAAATACGTTGCAGGTAATACAGTAAGCTAGCTTTCAAAACATCAAGATGGATGTAGAAAGGTGTCGACACCTACAATTTAATATCGTAGTATTCAGGATATAAATTAGAAATGATAATAAATGTGTAGGGTTTATAATTATCACTGAAATTTGTGGTTATTTTTCATGTACGTATTTGATTAGCACATTATAAGGTATTTTAAACTGAAAGAATTTTGATAAGTAAATATTAAAAAATATCAATTTTATTAATACAGTGTGTACACAAAAAATGTATCCACAGCCATTGAATATAAGTACAACATATAATTCATTAATTAATCTACGCATCTATGGTATTGATACATTATGCATGTCATCGTAGAAAGATAACATGCATAATCAAGTCAGTGTATACATTTTTGTGGACACACTATATATATTTAAAGTAGACTAGCATTATTTTTTTAATTAAGTATAGATTTTCTCTCTTCATTGGTTGTAAAATAGTTAACGAATTATGTGATGTTTTTGAGCAGCTTTGAATTAACACTCACTTTTGGATAGTTATAAACAATATATTTCAAATATAATTTATTTGCAATGTAGCATACTTTTATTTGATAAACAAATCCACAATGATGAGAAAATGTAATTATTTGGAACATTCAATTCTATAGATTCACTGATGATGTGTTTTTGAGATTCACTGATGAAGTGTTTTTGAGATTCACTGATGAAGTGTTTTTGAGATTCACTGATGAAGTGTTTTTGAGATTCACTGAATCTCAAAATAAAATAATCACGATTTTTCTACTACCTCCCTAGTGTTTTTATTTATGAGAATAAGATATACAACAAGTGATTCTATTAGGAATATAAAATTATTAATATAAATAAATAGTTATTCAATATAAGAAAAATAAGCTTCTTTCTATGCAATTGAAGTATATTTCGTCAACGCCAAGAGTATCATTTCCTTCAGCGCCATTCTAAATGATGCAACGCTCTGTGCTCCAGTTTCCAATAGCATGTAAAGTCTAGTCCCAAGAGTATTATGCTGCAGCTGAAAAATATTAATAAAATAAAGATTAATAAGATCATGTGAACTTATTCAAGATTGAAATTTTGCAAATGCAATAATCAATCCAAATTTAAAAACTAAAAAGGCACTTGACACAAAAATATTATGATAAAGTAATACATATAACATATTATATTCAAATATTGTAGAAAGTAAATTAATAAATAAAACTGTACTAGGAATAAAAACAATTATAACTTTTTAATCCATTGGAAATCTGTGTCATCAACTATTCTAATATTAACAGACATTATTTTAATTACCTTGAAAAATGGATATACCCATGAAAATATTGATCACCTTGTAGCTTGGAGATTGTAATCAGGATTATTTTATTGTGATAAAACAGTGGAAATTCCGTGCCACCAAAATTTTTAATTTCTGACAATCTTCAAAAATGAAAATCAATCTGAAAACATGATTAGAAAAATTAATGACCATTAACATACAAACTAATTTAGAAATCAACAAATTAACAATTAATGTACAATTTTTCAGCACAAATTTTTGCCAATGATTGAGGTCATTGTTGGAAAAGATTGTACCACTAATATACTGTGGAAATTTGTAGCTAATCAAAACTTAAAAAGACCTCTCCAAGGAAAAAATTAATTTCATTGAATAATTTTTCCTATTCTATACCATTAGGGTCAAGCAGGTAAATTACGACCCTCTCAAGAGTGTCTAAGACATTCTGAACCGAAATTACATTAAAATGGCATAGCTATCAAAATAAGCGCAGTGCATGCTATAATTTATTAATTAAGTTTTTAACATGTATTTTGAAGCTATGATGTTTCTGTTGTTAGAGGTCGCAGTTTGTTAGTGTGCAGCAATTTACCTGCTTGACCCTATACAAATATTTATTAGTGGATGGAATTTAACTAATTTGCTGAAATTCAGACAATCTCTATGACTCTCAGTACTGAGTCAATAGCAGATTCAGAATTTCCTGCAGCTAAATTAATGGTTACATAGGAATTAACTTTAAATCTCTTGCAGCTAAATTAATGGTAACATAGGAATTAATTAGAGATTTTCTGCAGTCTGCAGAGATCTACAATTTCTAAAATTGGGTTCATATTTGTGGCAGAGTCTTGGAAAAATATTCCATATTCTGCAGTTTGCATGTTTAGAATATTCATGAAGCCAGACAGCAGAATATGGAACATTTTTCCAAGACTCTCCTCTCCGCACAGTCTGCATGATATGTGACATTTTCAACATTTTCTGTGCGAACAATCCCTAATTTCCTCCTATATTTACATGTATTTTAATGAGAACAGACAGCAAAATAGTAGATTTCTTGGAGAACACTTTACCAGTTCCTACAGTCTGGGGCCCCGGCCCAGAATATGGGACATTTTTAACATTTTCTGTGTGAACAATCCTTTATTTCCTCCTATATTTACTACATGCATTTTATTTTTACTGAGCAATAAATATGAGCCCAATTTTAGAAATTGTAGATCTCTGCAGAGTGCAGGAAATCTTGAATTAATTCCTATGTAACCATTGTTTTAGCTGCGGGTGATTTTGAAATAATTCTTATGTAACCATTAATTTAGCTGCAGGAGATTCTGAATCTGCTGCTAGTGCTGTCCTGCTGAGAGTTAAACTCTCTCTCTCTCAAATTAAAATCTCTGTGACACAGGAGACTGTGAGACACATTATGCAGAGTGGCCTGGGAAATGAAGTTATGGCAAGGAAGCTAGACTATTGGCAGGCTATCTATGCAGACTATGCTAGTACCTATCCAGAGTGGAATAATAACTCATTTCAGATTGACTAGTAACTCTGTTAGGAATTTAGAATGAACAAAAATTACTCATTTTAACTCTAAAAAATGCAAAAATCAATAAATTATTTTATAAATTTCAACTTCGCAGTGAAAACTAATGTAAAATAAGTCATTTAAGCTTCACAATTGGGCTTGTTGTGATGATAAACATCACTGATGGGAATGCATGAAGATAGGTGTAACTCTATTAGAATTTATGTTTTCCAGTCTGGGTACCTATAACCTACCTATCATCCTATGCTCATCAGTCAGCTCATACCTACATTGCCAGTCTGCAGCAGCAGAATGAGTCTCTACTTCTAGTTCTCCCACTGCCCGCAGAGATTTTATTTTGAGAGAGTTATTCTCAGTCTCTCAGCAGCAGAAAATCTACCGGCTCCCGCAGCTAAATTAATAGTAAATTAGTAACATAGGAATTAATTCAAATCTCACGCAGCTAAATTGATGGTAACATAGGAATTAATTCATGATATCCAGCAGAGATCTTCAATTTCTAAAATTCAATCTAAAACTCCTGCAGTGACGGTGCAGAGTCTTGGAAAAATGTTCCATATTCTGCAGTCTGTATTATTACATTGCAAAGCTAATTGTAATTTGAGAAAGTCTATTGTACTCAGCCTGACAGCCCACTATAATAATAATAATGTAGAATGTGTAGCCCGGAGCCATAGGTAAGGTAAACTGGTAAAGTAGCCTGCCACTAAGCATGTTAGGCTGTTTACTGTTGATAGCGATAGGTTTCATAGGCAACTTTTCAAGCGAAATATTTAATATAGGTATATGAAGAAATATCCATAAAAACTTCATAAAATACATTCAATAGAGTATTATATTAAATATTACTATGGAATTTATTGCATTATACCATCCATAACCAGACACAGATGAAATATTTAAAGAAAATATTACATGGCACGCAAGTATTCCATGCACATTATAGAGTTAATAGTTGATTATAACTCAACTGTTTTAACATGGATGTATTTTGTACAACGTACTTAAATATATAAATGTTATCTAGGTACTTGAAGCAAATCAAACATATTGTTTATTGACATATTCTATCTATTATTTGCCGCACCCATACAATTCTCATTTTTTCAATTCCTTATGTGACGTCATTTGTTTATTTACATCGTTTCTGAAGACTGGAACAACTTGAAAACTTGAATTCGAAACTTAGTATACTTTTTAACTATTTATTTACTATGGCTGCAACACACCCAACTTTTGTTAAATAACGTTTTCGGTGATATTTTTTTTAATTCCACATTACCGCATGCTATTTAATTAAAAAATGACTGTTGATGAAATTACTACTGTTCTTTTTCCACCCAAAATAGTAACAAATTTTTAGTCTTGAAGAAGACGATTTATTCAAGATAATTAGATCATTAGTCAGATTGGTCGCGTTGGCCGCCATCTTAATTCTCTATTCCACGTGACCGACAGCAATTCTGTTTACTATGGCGTGACCTCTTGCTTACATACATGACGTCACAGCCTACCCAGAATAATTTTGAATGATACATGTAACTGGGGTACTATACTATTCTGTTTACTATGGTATACACGACTCACCAACTCTCACGTACTGAGTTCTATCAGACAAATAACTAGAAAACCACATATGACTAATACCTCTTATACCATAACAATGAATCTTCTGAAGTAGAATACTATGGTTAACAGTATCGAAACCTTTGTGTAAGTCAACAAAAATACTTAAATGATGTAATTTATTTTCAAGCGAATCATAGATTGACTCCACAAGCTTACTAATTGCATCAACTGTAGAGATCTTCTTGCGAAAGCCAAACTGAGAGCTGGATAGAAGAGAATATTTTGCTAAAAATTTCACCAGCCTATTATTGTACATTGCTCTTTCAAAAAGTTTACTTAACACAGGTAACACAGATGTAGGTCTATAATTACTCGCTTCCAAGGCAGAGCCGTGCCAGAGGTACCACTCTGGCACATTTAAAAATCTTGGGAAAACATCCGATATTAAAAGAGGTATTTATTTTCTAATTTAGATTATTAGGCAAAGAAATACAACATTGTTAGTCATAACTTATGTAATATTTTGTCATCAAGAAACTGAGAAAAATCATAAAACTGGTAAAATATTCTCTCACCGTTTTACTGTAATAGGTTCATCTTTCAGAGGAGAATGAGAGTATTGTGAGACTGTTATGAGTCTGATTTCTATCAATACAGGGTTGTTCGCAATAGATGTGGCCGATTTAAAAGGGTGGTAATTTGTAAACTATTATTGCTAGAAGATTGAAATAGGTTTCATTTTAAAGATAACAATTTCAAGATTAATTTCATGATAATTTAGCATTACATGACCACCAGCAGATTCAATAAACTTATCAAGACGAAAAACGTTTTTTATCCCAATCTGTATAGAAAAAGTATGAACTATAGTTTTTTTTTATTTATGTCTCAACAGAGAAATTTCTCACTGATTGCGTTTCATCATCGATAAATTATGCACTGTACCGTGGACATATCACGTATACTGATGTTCCACATCTTGCCTAAAATCGATGAATTGCAATCACGGATCCATTATTAAACATCTCCACAAGGATAAGTTTTCTCTATTCCAATGTTGATTATCCTCTTTACATATGAATGATATCAAATCAAATTTGAGATTTTACTCTTTTAAATGAAACCTTTACAGCCCTTTTAAATCAGCTACTTTTTATGCGGACCCATGCAAATACTCTACAGAATGTGATAAAAAGGTTTTTAGTCTTGATAAGATTATTGAGTCCGGTGGTGGTCATACAATTCAAAATTTATTATGAAATAAACTTGGAATTGTTATCTTTAAAATAAAACCTACTTCAATACTCTAGCAATAATAGTTTACAAATTACTGCCCTTTTCAATCAGCTACTTTTTTTTCATCTGATGTCATCAAACATGAAAGGTATATAAAATTTAAAGGTCATTATAATTTATGATGCTCCACTCCTCCCCCATTTATAGGGTAATGGGGTGCCATTTTCTTTCAAATGAGATTTAATTAAATGGGTAATGTTAAATAAAAATTTATTTAACATTAAGTTATGAAAGTTATAATATTTTTCACTGTTTGCTTATTTGTCTTTGATAAAAAAGACATGAAACTACTGTATAAATTTGAAAATATATTATAAGAAATATTAATGATCATTTTTTATTTATCTTTTCTATTTCCTATTCTTAAGTTCCTGTCTATGCAAGTTAATGCGACTCCTTTGCAGTCTCCCCAGGAATAGTTTTCTATCCATGCAATTATAGAAAATATTCTTTTTAGCATATACATCAGTGAGATAAACAATGAAGGGTGAAACGATTTTCCAACTGAAGAATTAACGTGGTTTCCTTTTAACATATGTAGCTTTTATTGATAAAAGAATATAGTCTTTAAAAAACATATAGTTAGTTAAACATATAGATTTCTTTGGACAGCCTGACAGGTAAAACACATAAAAAAGAGCTGTTTTATTTTTATTCTTTTGCATAAAATTTGAATAAACGTCATTATTACAATTATAGAACGTATATATGTAATTGATGGCGATGTTCAAAACTGACACAAATCCACTTCAAGTGATTACAAATTATGCTCATTTAATTATTATGTTAATATAATTATTGACATAAAAATTATTCATTTACCAATCTCGTTGCTGTCTGAATACCATGACGTCACGTTACAGCAACATTAACACTATTAGAATATTAATTCATTTTAGATAAAGTAAAACTCCTGAGTTATGAATTTTTTTTTTGTGAAGCACCAGAGTAATGAAGGACCTGAGTTATGAAATGATCCTTAGTTATGAAGTATTTTCTTTGTTTGAATCATAGAAAACGATATTTCTTGAGGTATAACTATACATTTTCCAAGTCAAGTTGGCAGAAGTGAATAATGAATTGGCAGAATTAAAAATCATATTGCAGAAGTGAAAATGAAAAATGCAAGTATGACAAGCAATTACAATATAGAAGTTTTTTTATGTAAATTACAACTTCAATGCCATAGTGGGTTTTTGCAATCTTCTCCATCAGACTCCACCATATAATGAGATAATACTCTATTATAGAATAATATTCTATTATAGAATAATACTCTATTATAGAATAATACTCTATTATAGAACTATAATACTCTATTATAGGAATAATATTCTATTATAGAATAATATTCTATTATAGAATAATATTCTATTATAGAATAATATTCTATTATAGAATAATACTCTATTATAGATAATACCCAATTATAGGATAATAACCAATTATAGGATAATAACCAATTATAGGATAATACCCAATTATAGGATAATAACCAATTATAGGATAATACCCATTATGATGTTATTTTGAATATGAATTATATGTTCATCAATCAGGTCAAGCGTTATCAGTTGAATTCAGGAATGTTCAAGAAAGAGTATCCTAATATTTGGAAATTTATCGTGCAAAAATGAAAAAAGAAAAGTTAACCCAAACCAAAAGAATTCAAACAAAGAGAGGCGACATACAGCAAAAAAAGGCCAAAATAAAGAGTTATTGACGAATAGATATAAAGCTAGTATTGCAATACACTCCGAATGAAACATATTTTCTGACCATTATTGCCTATGTTTTACATTGCTGAAAAACTTTAGCTATTCAATTTGAATGTTTGATTAAGCTATTTTATTTTTTAATTATAAACGACATAATATATTAGCAGAGGTGGGCACAGCGCCGCTTCTTTTAAATCATATATATTAAAGTTATCTGAGGAATATATATATAAAAGTCAATACAAGTGCGCGACCCTAGATAGCTAATCAGTTGTAAGTGATATTCAGACAAATCCGCGCAGTACGACCAACTGATATTCAAACAATGACTCGAAAGACCATAATAATGATACGCAATTGAAATATTTGATATTAAGACAAAACTGCCTAATACAATCAACTTACACGTTGTCTTAAACTTTTATGCAGATGTGTTTATTGCAATAAAATGGGTTTAACTCAAAGGTTTTTCTTGGAAATTTCAGGAAATGTGCATCTACATTGCGAGTAACTTCAAAAGAAATTGAAAGTAATTTAAATATTATTTCGGATGCTAGAATCATTTTACTTAAAGTTACTCATTTTAAGTGAACCAAGCATAACACTAAAAATGCGTAAATAAAACGTTGTAAATAATTCTATTGTATTTTTTTTTTTGCGATAGCGTTCATGTGTAGTTTAACTGCTAATTTAAAGTCAATATCCGGTTTGATTTCCCCTCTTTTCCACTATTTTAAAAGACGCTTATCCATCAAATATGTAAATTTCTGAATTGTATCAGACGTTATCGGCATACAAGAGTCTTCAGTATCCTTCCAGAGCTCATCTTTCGACGAGAACTGACGTCTTATCACATACACATTCTGCTTCACGATGGACTGAGGTTCTTCAATTGGGTTTGAATCTAGAGACTGTGCCATACCATATACTTGTCATTGACGAACTTATTACTCCAAAGGAAATTCACAGTTCCCTTAGTAGAGTGAGAAGGAGCGTTGTTATGTATGAAAATAACTTATTATTTTAGCGCAGCATGTTTCCTTTCCAGCCACTGAGCAAGGAAAAGTGATGCCAAAAAGTGGCGCCATGGGCGTGTCTTCCCCAATGCACCCCTGCCACTGGGTGCAATGGGGTTGTATGCCCCTCCTCTAATGCTCAGTGCTAATCACAGTACATAGAATAAGATAGTAAGGACACTGCATTATGTTTTGAATTGTGAATGTAGTCAAATGACGTCATCAGGATTTGTCTGGTTGTCATAGCAACCCGACATTCATAATCAAATCTTGAGCGGCCATCTTGATATATTACGTACTAGCCTAGTTGTTATCTACAAGCCCAAGTGATAACGTTTCTATTTTGCATGAGGTTTTCAAATTATTTATTATCATATTGTGTATCTAGGTACCTAAACGAACTATAATGGGACCTCGTGTAAAGAACTGTTCTTTTAAAAACTGTAAGAACAGTTCGAAAGACTTGAAAAACTTTAAGTTTTACAATTTTAGGAAACACGACTACCAATCATGGCTAAACATGGCTGACAGCAAAATGAGAAATTTATCAGAAAAAAGTCTTATCAAGAATTACTTTATTTGTGATAATCATTTTAGGAGAAGCGATTTTACAAATGTCCTATCTCCATATCGTAAAAGATTGAAAAGCTCTGCAATTCCTGGAAATTATTCAGGTAGGTACCTGACCTAGCTAGTAGCTAGTGTTACATAATACCTAACTACAATATAAGTAGGTAGGTAGGTAGCTAGTAGCTACCTACCTACTAGTTAGGTAGGTAGTACCTACCTAGGTTACTAGGTAAGTTGTGCATGGTGATCGGTCAAAGGATAAGTTATGGGTTGTCCATCATCCATATCATTATCACAGAGTATGTCAGTTAAAGCCAAATAACAATTAATTGGCTTACAATTCAAAAGTTCAAAACTCAGATAAATAATAAATTCAGTTGGCTTATAATTCTGAATTAATTCCTATGTTGAATGTTCCCATCATCCCATGTTAATTTTGGCTTGAAATCTTCAAGAATTACCTAGCTTAGTTTACCACCAAATACAATCTGGATGCTAGCCTAGCGGCCCTAGCTAAAATTGGTTTGGCTCGCTCAGAATTTTTATGAAATTGTCGCTCACTCTCTTACAGACTCTTAAATATGGTGGGTTGTCAACCAGTTCCACATTATTGATCATGTACCTACGGTCCTACCTAGGTACCTACCTAATAAAAACTCTAAAAATTTAAAAAAATTCATTTGTTTATTTTGTTTCTATCAGACTGTAGGACCTGTGAAAGTGTTCTCAAATAAATCCTCTATTTTATAATTTTGCCTTCTGTTCTCAGTAAAATACATGTAAATATAGTAGGAAATTAAGGATTGTTTGTTTGTTAGCACAGAAAATGTATAAAATGTCCCCTATTCTGCAGCCTGGCTTCTGGTGGCAGACTAAGCAGTGAGTCAGCCTCAACTTTTTCATGATACCTATTACCACTGCCCGGCCCGCAGCCGCCCCGCAGCCCAAGTAAAGTAGTATGTCTCATAAACTCGCCATTTGACATTTGTCTCTCCAGCTCTCTCCAAAATTCAACAAATTCTCTCCAAAATGATCAAATTTTCATAAATTCTCTCCAAAATAACTTTGTAGCATAGGAGAAAAAAAATAAAAATCGCCATTTGCATTTGAAGGATTCAAAATAACTGTCACAAACTCGCCATTAAAATGGCGAGTTTGGATATGCTTTATTAGCTACTTGCCATTTTTCAAAGTGTGGCAGGAATGTCACCAGTTTGATGAGAAAATGGACTCAGGTCGCGACATTTAAGATATTTTGAAGAAGAAATTTGACTTCCTAGTGAAGATTTTACAAAATTACACTTGAAAATATCCTCATGCTTATTGTCTGATGCATCTGCATCTCTTGAGACTATTTATGAGTGATTTACTTGTTATTTACATGTTTTTCAACTTATTTCACCCCTCAAAAGTTGCCAATATACTGGCGTCTTTGTCCATACTGTGAAACATGGATTACTTGGCCTATTAGTTATTACCTACCCGCCCCACCTGCAGGCCAGACTGTATTTGGTGCACCAAAACCCTCTGATATTTGTAAAAAGCTGATAAAACCAGCCAACAATAACATTTACCTCATATTTTGGCTAATCAGCCAGTATCTTCCCAGTCTTCCCATTGAAAATTAATGGCATCATAGGAATAATTTAATAAATAGCTAAAAACCAGCCGATTTTGCTAGAATATTACTTTACAAGTTTACAGGGAAAAAATCCCTCTGGGCTCTGATAAATCGGCTGGTTTTACCATTAAATACAATCTGGAATATTTCTTTACAAGGAGAAAAAATCCCTCTGATAAGTCTGCTGGTTTTACCATTAAATACAATCTGGCCTGCAGGTATCACCGTATCATGAATAACAAAGAATACCTAGGTACCTAAGACTAAGAGTAGAGTTATTAAGAAAAAACAGTGCGGAGATTCAACTGCCCTTTATCGGGGCGAATCTCCACCACTATTAGGGGCGAATATCCGCACCCAGTTTCCTATGAAATAGATAACAAAAATTGAAAAAAAGTTATCATGAAAAGAAAGCTCATTCCTTTCACTATAAGATAGAGAAAACCAATTTACTTTATCTATTTTAAATTTTTCATAAATAAATCACTCATTCTTATCTTTTTTCATGACTTCAAAAAACACTTCAGATAACAGATTTTTGAAGGTAGCTAGCACAAATTTTTCTCTCACGCTTCAAATTTTGCTCCAAATAACTTCAAATTTTGTATGAAGATATTTGATAAGAGTGCTGATGGTTGTGCTAAAAGAAGTAAATTGTAAGTTTATTCAAACTCCTGTTATAAATCAATTATCAGGGTGAGGAGATTCATCCCGGTTGAATTTTACCCGAGGTGCATCTCCGCACCTTCAGTAAATTGTTGGTAACAAAAGTAAAAATAATCTATCATAATTCTGCTTCTACCAGAATCATAAGCACTCCATTAGACATCTTTGTACCATATTTGAAGAAACTTGGTTCAAAATCTTGGCCATGAGACCAAAGTTTGCACTGTGACCAAAATCTGATCTCCAAACTTTTTTAGGCCTTGAAAATAGACATTAATTTGTGAATTATTTGTGAAAAATATATAACTGATAATTCCAATTTGTTAATATCTGCTGAGAGTTGAAGGAATGAGCTTTCTTCCAAAATTTTTTTTTACATTTTCGTTTTCTATTTTATTTGACAACTCAGAACTTATCCTTTGACCGATCATGCAATATGACCGACGATGTAAAACTTACCTTAGCTAACTTTCTAAGAGCCTAAGTTAGGCACCTACCAAGTTTCAGAATTTCAGTGGATGGAAAAGTGTAGGTACCTAGCTATTTAAGCCAATTTTTTAGCCAAAATCTCAAAAAATTCTGAGCAAAGCCAATTTTTGCTTAATTTTGAACATTCCAAGCCAAAATTAACATGGAGGCATGGGTACCAGACTATATCTAGTACACCAAAACGGCAAAACCCTATGACTATGGCAAAAAGCTGAGAAAATCAGCCAACATTTCCCCTATATTTTGGCTAATCAGCCTGTTTCAGCCAACATTTATCCAGTAATCCAGTTTTCCCACCAAAATTTTCCCACATCACTGTCCCCTCATCTAAGAGGCCTTCTTTTCTTCTCTTCATGTCTCTTTGGATCACCTGTTGTGGATAGGGACAACTCTTAAACCCTGAATATAATAATAATAACAATAATGTTTCTTATCAAAGTATCAGTATAAAATATTCATTATTCAAATTTTCCAGTTGAAATCATACATGATATTGTTATGGTAGGACATTGTATTCTTCCCCAATAATATGATTGTATTCTTCCCAACAATATGATAATTGCAATGGAATATAACTTCAGCAAATTTACAAAGGTTTTTCTATATTTATAACTCTCTTCATGTATTCTTCCAGGAACACCTTCCTACAAGAAATCCTACCAAGTAACTACCCCTAGGAATAATGAAGTAAGTCGCTCCTCTTGAATGAAACTTTCAAAAAGCAAATCTCTCTTTGGAAATTGTAGTATATATTGTTAGCTAATTGATTATTTTATTCAGTTTCAAATTTTTTTCTAAATATCTAGATGACATATAACTAATGATATATTACTTCAGTTATAAAATATACTAACAGTATTGTAACTTGTAAGGCATAATGTGCATTTTTTTATGTTTGTTTACTTCTTTTTCCATCTTTTGTTTCTTATTAAACCTTCAATTCACTATTTAACTGACTCTTAACTGAGTTTCTGGGTATTGCGAATGTTTCATGTTTTTTTCCCGTTTTTTTCTCAGTTTAAAGGTTATCAGTCATAGCTATTATTTTTATTGTATTTCTTTTTTGAATCAAACATAGTAGCTATGACTATATATGAAAATGTTATTATTTTTATTGATAGCATGTTGAATATAACTTTGTAGTTTGTGACTAACTAACAGCTTCCATATTATAATATAGTGGCTTCATTTGTAAATTGAATCATCAAAATATTTTCTACATATTTTTTTCTACTTATATCTTTTTATTCTCATAGGTACCTGGTACTTCTACTTCAAACCTCAATCCAGTCAGCGGTGAAGGGTATGCAAGGTGTCTTTTTTCAAAATTATCTGATGATGATGTTCCAGACTTTCAGTCTATTGAAGAAAAAGATTACCTTCATGTTAGTTGTAGCTAGTTTATTTAAATTTAGTGTTTACTATATACATTAGCTATTGTACTAGGTGAAATAACTTGACAAAGACCAGCTGTTCAGAACTTGAGAGCAACAATAAGAGATATATGAATATAATAGCCCCATATATAATTGGTAATTATTCTCAAATAGTCTCACCTATAATTACTTTTAAGTATTCTTTCAAATATAAGAATGAGATTAACCCTTATGATGGAATCAATGGATTTCAGTAAGAAAGCTGGGGATATTATAAAGTATAAACCACTTCTTGTCAAGCTATTTCACTTCGCATATAATACAATGGCCAAGAAGTCATCTATTTTCTTCATATAAGAAAGAAAAAATTAATGTCATTTAAATTGGTAGTTATGAAATGTTCTTTAAAATAATTGAGGCTGATGTGTCAATAAATAAAACTAATATTATTGCTTTTAGTCTGCTGATCCTGATCAAATGGATATTTCAGCTGAAGCTAACCAATATGGCTGTCTTAATGAAGTAATTGATATATGTATATTTATTTCAGTCAAATCAACCAAAAGATTTTTTCAAAGATCATTGCTATTCTGCAACATCTGTGGATGATACCGATAACTGCATGGAGATCAATAGCCCTGTAAGTGTTTTTTTGTATAGGAAAGTTTTAATAAATTATAGAAATTATATCATACATATAGGTATATGAATAGTTATTATTAATTTGCAGGTTATTGATAAATCAGTTCCAGAGCAACAGGTGGACCATACCTATTCAATACATGCGATTAATAATCCTGATAATTCTGCTACCACTTCTACTGTAAGAGTTTCTAAATAAAAAATGAATACTGATTGTTTAAAGAAATTATTGAAAATAGCTCTCTTAAAATACATGTATTTTTTCCAGTTATGTGAACTTCGTAAATCACGATGTTCACCAAAGTCTTGTCGCACTGCTCCTACCAAACGGAAGATTGAATGTTCAACTGATGTAAGTAGCTGCTGCACTAATTTTTTTCTACAAATCAACACCAACTGATATGTTTCTTAATTCACTAGCTATTTTAATTTATGCGATTGAAAATTATTGAATTCTATCAATGTTTTTTTTACAGGAAACTCCTCATCGTTTGGAATACAAAAGATTCCGAAAAAGAGAATATAAAAGTAGGAGAAAAATGAAAACTGTAACCAAAAATGTAACTGAAACATACTCCAGACTAAATATTGATGAGTTCACACACAAATATAGAAATGTATTCAGTCCAATAGTAATGGAAATTATGAAAATGGATCTCATGAAGAAGAAAATGAAAAAACCAAGATATAGCGCAATTCAAAGATGGTTAGGAGTTAATTTTTTAGTTGCTGCAAGCAAAACTGGGTACCAACAGTTGAACAAGTGGCTACCACTTCCATCATTGAAAACCTCGCACAGATTACTCAAGAAGTACAAGAGTGAACCTGGTCTAAAAGAACATAATGGCAAACTCATTCGAATGAAAGTGGATGCAACGGATAGAAACAATAACTTTGCATTCCTTTCATTTGATGAAATGTCTTTAAGGAAGTCATTGTCCTATCATCAGCCATCAGACACAATATATGGCTTTGCTGATGATGGCAATACTCGATCAAAAGAGTTGTGTTCATCTGTTCTATGTGTGATGGCGGTGGGCATCGTTAAAAAGTGGAAATTTCCCCTCTCCTACTTCTTCAGCTCAAGTACTCTTAAATCTGAGCATGTGATTCCAATAATCAAAGAGAGCATATCTGCTATGGAAAAGGAGGGTTTCCACATTTTGGGGGTTGTATCGGATCAAGGATCAAATTTTGAGAAATCATTCAAAATACTTGGTGCCACTGAAGAGGATCCTAAAATCACGATGAACAATAAATCTTACTTTGTAATAAGAGACCCTCCACATCTTCTGAAAAGCTCTAGAAATTATTTGACAAACGGCTGTGTCAAAATTCCTGGCTTTACTGCCTCTGCTAAATGGGGACATATAGAAGAGTTGTATACAAAGGACAGCCAAAACAGCATGAGATTGGCTCCACGGTTGACAGAAAAGCATCTCTTCAATTTGAACCGTTCAACAAAAATGAAGGTAAAACTAGCAGCTCAAGTTCTGTCTAACAGTGTTTTTGCATCATTGAATTGCTGCATTGTCAATAGCACCATATGCTCTGAAGCTGCTGCTACCAGCGAATATTGCAAAAAAATAAATGACATTTTTGATGTTATGAACTCCAGGTCACCTCTAGAAAAAGTGCCATTAAGACGCCCTATATCCACCACATCCGAGTCTGTTACATTTTTGAAAAAGGCTGCTGAATGGCTTACTGAATTGGAATGTTTAAACAAAAATAGAAGATGCCATTTTATACGTGGTTGGAAACAAAATATAAATTCCATCTTGGAATTAAACCGGAAGCTCAATTCTCTTGGGTTACCTTACCTCGCTACCAGAAACTTGAGTCAAGATCCGTTGGAACACTTCTTTGGCAAAATTAGACAGCGTACTCAATATACAGATGCAATGAGCTTTATGACAAACTATTCCAATATATCCAGTGCATCACTGATTGCTGCTCCAAGTACTGGGAATTGTGAGCTAGACATTCATGAAGCTGTTCAAGAGCTTATGGTGGTTGAAGATGTTGTAAGTTTTATCAGGAAAAGTTTTGAAATTTTTATTCATTATTTTGAATGAGGAATATATTAAATTTGCTGTAGAATCAGAAGCATTTGTGCATTATTCATATGAATTTTAAAGTACTATATGAGATTATCTTGAATACTATAATTGGATTCCTCTTTTCCAGTTGGTTCAATAATTTTGCTTATGTACCTACCTTGACATAAATATTGTACTATTAAAACTTAATTTTATAATTTGAAGTAGCTATTGAATAATCTAACTATATTTACCTCTGCATTCAAAAATAAATGTATAAGAATCATTTACAGGATGTTCCCTCTGACCCTGATGACGCTATTCTTGAATTTGAGGATTCGGAAATTGAAACTGCTCTCCTCTATTCGGGAAACCCTTCATCCCCCATTGGAGGATTCTTTGAATCTGTTGAGGCCGAAAATGCTACGAGCTACTTTTCAGGATTCATCGCTATGAAACTAAACAGATTCCATCAGTCAAAATTGAAGAAGAAGGCAACAAAATGCTCAACCTGCAGCAGTATTTTCGTCACCCAAGATTTGAGTATGCATTTATTTGTATCTTTCAAAGAATATAAAGAAAGTGCAGACTCATCTTAGGGACTTAAATACTGCTCAGCTTCATTCATTGCTCTAATAACTGAGATGGAAAGAGTGTTTTTGTACTTATTTGATAATTATTGCCATTTGAAAGGAATCAGTAAAATAATTTTCAATGTCATAAAAGGTTACCGCTTCCTTTCATCTGTTTTCTGCTCTGATGAAGTGACGGACTACTTTGTTAGTTTCTTCATCAAGTGCAGAATATTCCATTGTATCAAACATTGGAATTCAAAATTAGGTAAAACATCTCTGGATGATAAGAAACTTAAAAAAATTATGCATAAATAATTTCTATCTATGTATCTTGCTTTTTGGATTGAAATAACTGATTTTCTTCCTTTTGAATCAATTAAGTAAAAATGTAACTTAATTCCTATACTCCATATCATTGAAATTATAGTAGCTATAGAATTTTGTGTTGAAAATGATAAGTCCTATCTAAAAAGATGTTAGAAATGTATAAAATCAGAATTGCAGGATTGTGACATGGAAATATCTATTTTGTTCTAACTAATTTAACATAATATTATTTTCTTAATAACAATGATGTAATGATAGGAATCTGCTGTTACTTTCGACTAAATTTTTTTTTTTAAATTATCGGAAAGTCTGTTATTTCACTTAGATAGATAATATTATTTTAAGTAAAGGAATCCCCAGGGGCTCTATCCTGAAACTGTCTATGGTGAAGAGAAGAGGAGTGGCGTCCCTTGTGTCCCGAACTGTTGTAATTTGGATTATGGATTGTCTTTTTTCATGTTTACCATTTTTTTCACGCTACTTCCAGTTTTAGAGGATAGCGCTAGAGTTATGCTCTTCAACTACGAGGTATTATATTTTGTGTTGGGTAGGCTCGTAGGCTTCATTTCCTATCACCTCTTCATTTTCCTCTTCCATCCGTGAGTGCAGCCACCGGTGCTTGTGTCCCTTTTCGTCACATTCCTTGGTAAGTGACTGCATTCACGGAGTAGCTTTTCTGCATCCATGAGCATTGTCAATGACGCTGGTAGGAGACTTTGTTCATGGAGCCACTTTCCTTTCTGACTGTTCTTCCAGTCCCTTGTATTTATTTCCTTTTGACGTCAGCGATATGGCCAATGGTTCCGAAGCAGACGTTATACCCCTACTGAAATAAATAAATAAGTAAAGGAAGATACAATTAAAATTTACATGAAAATTTTGTACAGTTGTTGTATTCATATCGTTCTATTTGCACCTTTTTTCTTTCGAGTTCTGTTACTCTTTTTTTTTTTAATTTCATGCTTCCATTGCTTTAATCTAATTCGTGCATTATCATTCTGTTTCTAGTTGTAAAGTATTTAACCATGAAGCGACCAAAGGACTCGAGGTTCCCATCTCTGTGTGAAATATTGATTTATTAATTTAAATCTATATTTCACACTGAGATGTGAACCTCGAGTCCTTTGGTCGCTTCATGGTTAAATACTTTACAACTAGAAACAAAATGATAATGCACGAATTAGATTAAAGCAATGGAAGCATGAAATTAAATCTTTATTCTCACTGAAACGGACCCGATGAGTTTATATTTTCATGATCAACAAATCAAATAATAATTTATAAAAATATAAACCTGATTATTATCCTTAAAAAGCCATTACCCCCATAATAAGCTCTTTTTTCCATTATACTAATTTAATTACAGCAACAAAATAAAATAAACAATTATTATTTCATTTCTTCAAATTTAGTTACTTGTACTTGTTCTAAATAGTTTTTTTTCTACTTGACACAAATTGGAATTCGTAAGTTTTTACTATTTTTATGCGGAAACGAAAAAAAGGAGTGAACGTATCACTGCGCCTAATAGAGAGGCAAATTTTAATTTTCTCAATCAATAATGAATCCATTTAACTAAATAATGAATTATTCATATGATGAGTAGCTAGTTAACTAATAAAAATTATCTACTAAGCAATTCATCTTTTTATCACAGCAAACAATATTTTCCATTAATATATTAGTGGTAGGTATAACCTTTCAGTCGATGAAATAATTTTAATGAAAAAGCGTACAACACAGAGAAATTAGTCCATTAGAAGTAAGCGCTTGCTTACTTCACTTCATATTGATTCCATCAAGATTCAATTTCACCTTTATTAGTAGTATAACAGATAATTTGTGTGCTGCTGTTCAATCTTTCGTTTTTTTAATTCCGTGAATTAGGAGCTCACAGAAAAAGCTGTGACGTCACTCGACTACATCAATTTTTTGGCTAATTTGTACCCGTTGATGTGTCCCTACTACGTAGGTATTCTATATACTGTGGTGCTAATCGAGTAACAGTCGAGGGAGGTTATGTTGTTCTTTACTGTTTGTAGCTATCGCGATTTTGATAACAAATTATTCACCAATTGTGAAGATATTTTATTTCTGAAAACATATTGTTTACAAATTGTCGCAAATGGTGAGATTTATGAAAACATTTTTTATATAGTTGGCTTCTCATTCAATTTTATTATATTTATATTAAAAGGTAATTTAAAAAGGTTCAACTATCATAATTGTTTTAATCACAACTCATTTTTAACACTACTTTCTGGTTTAGAGGATAATCCTAAGGTAGGCTTGCATGCTTCATTTACTATCCCTTTTCATTTTCCTCTTACAGTTTTTGCAAGGTAGGAATTTAGGTTTCATTTACTTAACATCAACTCTTCATTTCCTCTCCCATCTGTCAGTTCCGTCTTTCGCAACCACATTCTTTTTAATTAAGTAACTGATTTTCTTCATGCCTGAGCTTGGCCAACGAATCATGGTAGATAAATTTGTTCACTGAGCCACTTTCCTTTCTGACTGCCTCTTTGAGTCCCTTGTATGTAACTTCCTTTTGATGTTAGCGACATAGTTTTTGGTTTCAAAACTGACTTCAATTCTATGAGTCATAAGATTTGAGAATAAAAAAGTACAAAGGTGCATAGGTGGTTTTTATCATTATATTATTAAACTCAATATTACTGATTGTAAATGAAAATAATATGCTGCATTATAAGATGGGATATATTTAATCCCACCATGCAACTTGTGTTCATGAATGATATTTGTATGGTGGTTTACATATTATCCCACCATGTAACAAATGTAACAAAATATGTAAGTTAAACCCCTGACATATATATTGATTGTGTTTGTACATAAAATACTTTTATTTATTATTTACTTCCGTTGTATGGTAATTAATACATATATTTTCTCAATGCTGATCAGATGTCAAAAAGAGTTATAAATATATTTAAATTTTGCATTCATTCTAATAGAATGATCAAGTTGTGACGAGTACTTTTATGGGCCATGCTTCTTTTTTCTTATAGTGTAATTTAATCTCAAACTTTCGTGCAATAAATTAGTCTAAAATAGTCAGTAGCATTGTCTCTCTTTTTGAGAAGTATTTGCTTTGACCCATGGATAAATTCTTCCATTTTTTATGGTTTAATAGTATTTTTTGTTGTTAATTTATTACGACTTGAGCATACAGTCTCTCTGTTCATCTTGTTATTACTGTAATGAAATTATAGTTTTAGTGAGATATGAAAGCAAAGTTAGTATTCAAATCATACATTTTTTCATCATAGAAATGATCTGTATTCGTCATGTAAGTAACTATTAAATCTCTAAAAAATAGGGTTTCGAGAAGTGCATGAGGTAGAGAGAGTTGTTAAAATGAGGAGCGTCTCACATTCACATCCACTTTTTCCGTGCATTCTGTTAAACTGATGTGAGTGGGAGGAGCGCCATTGGTTTAGACACAGTATAAAGATTAGGGGAGTAGCCCAGTTGTGTGTTATTATTAAGGCTCGGACATTGGGGCATTTATAAGTTAAATGCCACTAGCGCTCATAATGCTCCAAACGCTATAAACGCCCCAAAATGCTCAAAACGCCCCAAAATGCTCCATATATACTTTGGTTGACTTCTATTGCGCACCAAGATTGAGTAATGTCAAATAACTGTATCATTCTTACCGGGTGGACAACTGCACTTTTAAGTGTATTTAATGGTTCATAGAGCTTAAACGTGAATGATCGAACTAATTTCACATAGTTATCTGCCAGTGATTGCTGAGACTGTTTATTTGGGTAACATTAATAATTCATACATTTCTTTCCCCATCCTTCATATTACCAATAATTAGTTCGTATAAATATACTTAAACTAAAAATAGATTAAAATACGAATTTGATATTGATAGTGAGATAGCTTCAGTGAAATACTAGGGTATGTGTTTTGTCCTATTGCCTAGGTACAGTCAAAGAAATTGTATCCGTATTTATTTTTTGATAGTTAACTAATTTCAAATGTTGAAGAGAAATCATATTACAGGTAGAGCTCGTAAAGCTCGGGCAAAAAATATCCGTTCTATAAGGGCCATGTAGCTCTTACAATGACATCTTTAAATTATATGGATTAACAAATATATTCTATGTCAACCATCAATCTAGTCATGCATTGATTAATTTGATTATATTCACTTAATGAGTTAATGTATTGTTGTTCAGTTTTTTTAATGATTTAATTTTGTTACCCTTTCCTTATACATTTTCTTTGATTAGAAAAGTTCTATAAAAATTAAAAAGAGGTGTAACAATTCTAATAGTAACCCTAGATTTTCACGTAATTCATATCTATTTAGTTACAAATATCTTTGTTTTATTTTACATACCTTATTTTTTCGTACATTTGTTTGAGTAAGTAAATACAGGGTTGAATGTTTTGCAAGGCGTAGTGAAGAAACCAGACTGAAATATTTCCCGAATTGACTCCCTAAGATGTTTCCCGCTGTGCTAGTGCCCATGTTACTTCCACAGAAGTAGAGATTATTCTTTTTATTGAAATATGTGGTCTCAGATAGACGATGAAGGGTCAAAAAATGTTAAAGAAGTAATGGTGGGTTAACTATAATAATATGGGTTAGCTTTCACATTCTTACAAAACTTCAACAACATGTGATGCTAGAATTTTCTGTAACATTATAGACTCGATGTAGATTCCAATTATTATATGTACTGCATACGTTCGTTTTGGTTTCAACATTTATTGTTCTTTTTCTTATGTTTTTTCAAGTATTGCACAATACTTTTGAGCCTTACATATTTACATAATGATTTTTCAAAATGAATTATTTATCGATAAAAATTATAGATAATTCTTGTGTATATTTCATCCAAAAACTCTTCAAAAAACAAAACCTCGTTAAAATTCTTACTTTGATAAGTAACACGCTTTTTCTTTCGGTGCATGAAACACTCCAAAAACTGCCTCAAATGCACCAATAACTGTCCCCAAATGATCCGATAAGTGCCCCAAATGCCCCGATAAGTGCCCCAAATGCTCTTTTCTATCGCTCTTACTGCACATTTATAGCGCTACAAGTGCTCGTTTTGACCGCTACTACTGCTCTTTTTTAAGTGCCCCAATGTCCTAGCTCTAGTTATGACAATATGCGTTTGAAATCATAGATCCTGAAAATATAGAGCGACTGATATATATATAACTCCTATTGTCACAACCCTAGTAATTATCTTATCAAATTATTGAATTTGAATTATACTATCATAAAGTTGTAAATAAATGTATTACTTATTTAGTTAAAATATTAATACTACATACTAAACAGTAGTAAATTTCCTCGCACATGACGTCACACACCACCGGTCTCTTCTGCAACGCTATTGGTCAGTTTAAAAATGAAGTCTCCCATATGAGATTGGTCTACTCCCTTAATCTTTATACTGTGGTTTAGACCACAGTATAAAAAATACACATAGTATTGACTATAGAGTGATTAATGACAATTTTAGTTTTAGAGTGTTGCTGTGATGACGTCACGTACACTAAACGTCTGAATTGTCACTACATGCATCACTAGTGCCCCTGCTATGCTACCTCCATATTTATATACACTCAGTGTTTCCAGTCAATGAAAAAATCCACAATTCAAAAAGTTAATATAATTAGCAGAATTTATTTTCACTCCTTCTGGAATCCTGGAAGATCCGACCAGTTCATTTCCAATGGTCCCAGCCCAAATTATCACACCTCAACTTCCAGATGCTTCAGCCCATCAGTCGTGGCCGTCGAGAGTTTTCACGCATTTTGTCTTTGTAGAGTACTGTTTGGTAATTAGTTTTAAGATACTTCTCCACTCATAGTAACCTTGTGTGTATCCTTCGAAAGAGGCCTGGTAACAGGTGAAACATAAGATGCAATTAGTTTCAATATTCTACAGTGCCGAGTTTTTCAACGCAGACTCTCTTAAAAACTGCAACACTAGTTTCCAATGGTTTCCTCTAGATCAATGACAGTTATATATGTCTCGTAGCTATTTTGTATCTGTTCCTATCCTTGCGTGTAATCTTTTTTCAGGGGATCAACAATTAATTTCTACACTGTACGTGGCCGTAAATATAATAATTACAATTTTACAGTATATATAATATTTTTTTTTTGGAAAGTAGCGCTGCCGCTACATTCTGATGTAGCGGTAGCGCCGGTGCTTTTCTGGAAACGTAGCGGTAGCGCCGCTACATTATCATGCATGTAGCGGCAGCGCCGCTGCTTTTCAAAGTAGCGCTGTCCAGCTCTGTATATTAGCTACATAGAATATATTTTTCCCCAACAGTTATAACTGCTGAAAATATGTTATTTTCATCAATCCAGATTTTATGCGACTGCAACTATCTCATGCATATATTGTTAACTGTCAATTATGTCGTTCTTTCTATTCCTAATTTAAGAAAACGGACTGAACCTGCTTAACTAACAAAGGAACCTGCTATACTACATAGAATGAAATCAGTATAACTAGTCATGTAATATGATGATCATCTTAATAATTATACTATAATTATCAAAGAAAATTTCGTTTGGTAAAGCACCCCTATGACAGGCAGACATGAAATTAATTTAGTTCAGGTTATTCACATATTCCAAATGATAAATAGACGGACTTCTTCAACGTTCTCCATAACTAAAAATACCTTCAACGTTTATCTTTGAATAAAGGGTAGCGGAAAAGGAACTTCACACTTTTGAATGTTTATTGCAAGAAAACATTTTGTACTATAAATATCAAATAAATATGAATTTATAGACAAAATCTCGAAAAATTTTACAATAAGTATGATGCAGTTAAAAATAACTCCCGCCATAGAAACCATGGCATTATCAAGAGAAGCATTTTCAAGTCTCTTAATTCCACATTGCAGTGAAACCTCATGGCCTGCTCGATCTCGTGATTCAACCCTCTTGACTTCTTCCTTTGGGAGTATCTTCAAAATAGAAAACTTACAAAAATAGGCCTGGAAATCCCAAAAAGTTGAAACTCAGCATAATTGAATAAATTAAATAAATAACGAGGGACACACTACAAAATGTGTTTTTTTTTAATTCAGCGCGAAGAGTGCGCTCTTGCTTGAACAAAATAATGAAGAACATCTGAAGGACACCAATCAAAAAAAAAATTCTATATATACATACTGCAAAAAAATCTTTGAGATTTTGTCTATAAATTCATATATATATTTGATATAGATAGTTGAGTCGGTTTTCGTTCAATAAACATTTAAAAGTGTAAAGTTACTTTTCCGCCACCCTGTATAATCTCGAGAATATTCTCTATTTTGGAAGAGTGAAATTACAGTTTGAATACAGCAGAAACAACTTATCATTGAATAACAAATGAATTTGAAAAAATGAGAAAAGTTCTAATCATGACGGATAGAAGTTGAAACTTGATTATTTTGATAAGGCCAAAAATAGGTACGTCCAAAAAACAAATTGTGAGAAATTTTGTGCTGTGCATCTATAATACAGTAGCGGACAAAATATAAGGGTAGGCAAAAACAAGTTATCTAAACCTATAATTAATTAAAAAGTACAAAACTCACATTATTACTCATATGTATTCGTATGGAATTTCAAAGCATTTGGACAAATATTCTAGGAATAGTTCCAAATTTTACTTCAAACACTAAATTTTGCTCTGGTCAAAAATTAAGGGTAGCCATCATTAAATTTGAAATATTCGCGGATATTGGCAATTAACTTAATAATTTGTGAATAATTCTTTGCTATATCACTCTAATACATCTTCTATCACAAAATTCTAATAATTTTGCACAATATGAAGGAGTTATCCATCTTCTATTCTTCCTCAAGAAATGTCCACAAGTTTCCCCTCTGATACAGTCTATGATAGTCGTTGCAAGAGATTACTATTGCCACATGAAGGTCCAAAACGATTGTGCAACATATTGTGGCTCAACATAAGCAGGATGGAGTTGTTGATTCCAAACCGAAGAATGGTAGACTTCCCAAAGCATTGCTGAGAGAAGATCATGCAAGTCTTCAAAGTAGCTTGCAAGGTAGTTTCAACACTTCTGGTCAAATTTTTCGTGAGATAGATGTCATGTCTGGTGGTACGGTGTCCCAGTCTACTTTAACGCTTTGACTTCAACAAGTTGCTTTGCAATAATTTGTCCCTGCATCGAAGCTTTCAATCTCAAAAAAAACGAAAGTGACACATGTGTTTTGTCATGAGTATGTCGTTTGGTCGATTGATCAGTGGTCGAAAGTACATTCTAGTGATGATGGAAGAAAAATAGAAGTCTTTGGTTCTTATAGGAAAGTACAAATTAAACGTAAAGTAGGGGAAATGTTAACTCTGAACTGCGTCAAGAAAACGGTTAATTTTGGAGGAGGTAGTGTGATGGTCTTGGTAGTCATTTTTTTCTGCTGGACCTGGTCCCATTGTTCGTCTACGAGGAGGAATTATTGCAGAAGTATAAAACAGCTCTTTCGTCATCATACTCTCCCCTATCAACAAGCAGCTGACCCTCAACCACAGAGTTTCAAGCAGGACAACGTAACCTACTACTCAGATAAAAAAGTTATGACTCTATTAGAAGATGAAGAAATTGCTCTAATGAGCTGGCCTTCACAGAGCCCTGACCTCAATCGAATTGAGATTGTTTGGATAATAATTGGAGACTGTACTCAGAGAAAAAACACAAGAAATGTGGAAGAATTGTGGACATTTCTCGAGGATGAATAGAAGATGGATAACTCCTTCATATTATGCCAAATTTGTAGAATTTTGTGGTAGAAGATGTATTGAAGTGATATTGTAAAGAATTATTCACAAATTATCAAGTTCATTGCCAATATCCGCGAATATTTCAAAGTTTATGATGGCTACCCTTCACTTTTGACTAGAGCGAAATTTAGTGTTTGAAGTAAAATATGGAACTATTCCTGGAATATTTGTCCAAATGCTTTGAAATTTCATACGAATACATGAGTTCTATATGAAAAATACATGCAAAATTTCAATAATGTGTTTAAATATTAAATTAAAGATTTAGATAACTTGTTTTTGCCTACCCTTATATTTTGTCCGCTACTGTAGGCTATATGTAGAGTTGGCCAAATAAATATAAAATCCGATAATACATTCAAAACAAATTTTAGCATATGTCATTTATCTATTAAATGTTGCGTTTTAAATACATGGATTAATTTCTAGCTACACACTTTATATAAAAAAAGTTCCTCTACAGTCGTAGGAAGGACTTTTTAATAATAATTAGGAATAAAACTGTTCTGTATAATAATTACACCATTATCATTTTTTTTACCCTTTAATACTTAATAAATCATCAAAAAGAATATTATTATGGCTACTGTACAAAAATTTGATTAAACAATGCAGAATAAAAGTGAAAAGTAGGTGATTTAAAAACATCGTAGTTCATCAACTATTATAGGTAAAAAGCTAAATATGATACAGTGAATATGTAAGATATGTACTTTTACATGGTATCTTATATACCAACTACGACAATCATTTTTAATCAAGAATTGTAATCTTCAACTTTTCTGAGAATCTAATAACAATCTTTCAGAAATCATAAATATTAAAAAAAAAGTCTCATACAATCGCTACTAAGCATCTAGTCATTGATAGGAACTACTGTTCTCTGAGAGCTCTGCTGTGTGTGATAGTCAGTCCAAAGAGTAGATAACATACTAATGATCAGTTATTCTCGTGCCTTTTCATCAGTATGTGATCTTAAATGTGAAACAAATCTGGGTAACAAAGAGAAGGCTTTATCACAATAAGTACATTTGAATGTTTTATCACTAGTGTGTATTTTTATATGAGAAACAAGAGTGGATTTTAAAGAGAATGCTTTATTGCAATAACTGCATATGAATGGCTTTTCACCAGTGTGCATTCTTCCATGCCTAATAAGACAAGAATGACGTGTAAATGCTTCATCACAATAACTGCATTTAAATGGTTTTTCACCCGTATGTATTCTCATATGAAAAAGAAGATTTTGTTTATAAGAGTATGCTTTACCACAATAACTGCATTTATATGGCTTTTCACAATCGTGTATTCTTATATGTATAACGAGACTGTGTTTAGAAGAGAATGATTCATCACATTGATCGCATTGGAATGGCTTTTCACCAGAGTGTGTTCCTAAATGTGAAATAAGATTGGGTTTAGAGGAGAATGCTTTATCACAATAAATGCATTCAAATGGATTTTCGTGTTTTCTTTTATGTAACATAAGGTTGCGCTTAACAGAGAATGCTCTATCACAATAATTACATTTGAATGGCTTAAGTCCAGTGTGAGCTTTTAAATTATAAATAAGATTAGATTTAGAAGGAAATGCTTTATCACAGTAACTGTGTTTAAATGGCTTTTTTCCAGTATAAATAATTTCATTTTTGGTAAGCTCAGATTTAGTAGAGACACATTCCTGATGATTCACTCTCTCTGTAGTATGATCAACACCTTCACCGATGTTCTCATAATCAATATTTTCATGCTTGATTGTTAAATCCTCTTCAGAATTTTCATTTTTAACATCATTATAGTATGTAGTTTGAGAGAAATGTTTTGGATGAACAACTCCCTCTGTTGAATTAGTGACATCTTGACATGAGAGAGTTGAAACATCTGGCTTGATGTCTTCCTCTTCCATTAAAATCATATTGCACGGGTTTGCAATAACAGCTCCTTCATCTTTAAAATTCATCATCTGTAAAATAAGAATTTTTGAAAAATATTTTACAGGCAGCTAACTATGTTTACATGAAATTTACAAACATACAAAATGGTGTAAGCTATCTAAAATAATGATAAACTATATAAATTAATAGTTTTATACATATCTTCAAGTTCTATCTGCATTCAAACTACGTAGATAAAAACTTCTAATAAATAAATATTCCATAGCTACCTGGGCAATCTTCAATGCATTTTATTAATTAAACACCACACTGAATATTCTTGATTACTGAATATAATATTTTGTGATATCTGAAACAGAAGCAACTTTAGTAATTAAAAATCTCCTCTAGAAGCTAGAAAATGTATTTATTTCTCAGTTACATACGAAGGGGTCCAAATATTTTCCAAACTTTGGAAAATAAACACAATTTGTTTTGTGCAACTTTTTCGATTTTGGCATTAGCTACACTATAAGAAAATGGAGGTTTTATTCACTTTTTAACATTGATATTGATGAATAAAGAAATGGTAACTAAGTGATAACATCAACAACAACTCCAGCAGTGTTTGTCACGATGGGAAAAACCAGAGTAGCAAAAGAAATAGCAGATATTTCTTTGGAGACAGATGGTCTATCAGAAGAAAGTAAGCGAATTGTGAGCATTTTGGTTGAGAGGTTAGACCGAAATATGAAGGAATTCACTAGTTTACTTAGCAAGAAAGACGAAAAAATCAAAGAATTAAGTCAAGAAATTTCCATTTTAAAATAAAGTTTTTCAAAATTAGAAGAGAAACTGGATACATGTGAATCGCAAGATAGGATGAATGATGTAATAATATCCGGTACTGAAATAACACCTCATACAACAGGTGAAAATTGTGTGAATGCAGTGTGCAGCCTTCTGAAAGAAAAACTAAAAGTAGAGCTACAACCTAACCAAATCTTAAGTGCAAGGAGATTGGGTAATAAGAATGCTACTCAAAAGACGGATAAAAGGAGTTTACTGGTGAAATTGGCTTCTAATGAAATTAAGGAAGATATATTTTCTGCTTGCAAAGTATCAAAACCTAACAATATCTTCATGAATGAAAATTTAATTCCTAAACGAAGCACTATCCTTTTTGTACTAAGGAGAGCAAAAAAGAAGTTCCCCGCTATTATTTCTGGATGCACATCAAGAAACATGAACGTTATTGTATGGATCAAACCACCAAATCCTGATGCTTTAGGAGCTAAAAATTCCAGGATGATAGTAAATACTTCCACGAAACTGAATGAATTTTGTACCAAGGTGTTAAAGGCTAGTGCTTCTGATATCATGCCCGATTTGGATACTTTGGATCAGTTCTGAAGTCCTTTGTATCTGGACCCTGATGTAAATTTTAATAATTCCGCTTTTCAAGTTCAGTGTTTGGCTAATATCATGGATTTTAGTGTTTATCGTGTGTCTTCGGCAATTGAGTGGTTAACCTTTCATTTGTATTCTGACTATTTAGCTCATTTTGTGAAATTTAATATTTGCTGTATGTGTTCGGCAATTGAGTGGTTCACCTTTAACTTGTTGTGTTTTGACAATTTATCTCATTCCGTGAAGTTTAACTTTTATTTTAGGTGTTCGGCTTACCGCTCTGATTTTCTTATGACCTATAAAATTAACTTTTGTGTTACTCTAATGAGCAAGCGAACTATTGAAAATATTATCAGTAGTGTTAAATAACATACTTGAGGATGTGGATGCGGATTTACACTATTTTTCTGAAATACATCCTGGCATAAATTCGGATGATAATAGTGAATATTATCGATATAGTGGTTTCAATCACTTAATACAAACATTGAACCCAAGTCTTAAAATAGTTCATTACAACATTAGATCTCTGCTGCCTAAGATAGATATTTTACAAGCTGAATTAAGTCAGTTAAATTGCCACTTTGATATATTATGCTTCAGTGAGTGTTGGCTCACAAAAGATACTTGTACATTAGTTGATTTTGAGGGCTATAATCATTTCAACACCCTGCGTGTGGAAAGGCGTGGAGGTGGGATCAGCATGTTTGTTTCTAATAAATATGGATGCAAGGTATTGACCAATATTTCACTGTGCTATGATTACATTGAATCTCTTTTTCTCGAAATAAATTATGAGGGTTTATTTTTTCTGGTTGGAGTACTCTACAGACCACCTAACGGTAATAAAACTATGTTTACTGATAAAGTGACTGAATTATTGTCAGAATTACATTTAAGTAGGTTTCATAGGATTTGTTATGGGAGATTATGATATCAATTTGCTCAATATGAATGATGTAAACAATGTCGAATTGATTAATATGTTCTATAGTTATTCGCTACTTCCAATGATTACTAGGCCTACCCGCATAACTTCTGAGTCTGTCACTCTTCTTGATAATCTTTTCATTTCATGTTCAAATGATTGTACTGCCGGTAGTATTATCAGTGACGTGTCTGACCATCTACCAATATTTTGTATAATAGAAAACATGTTCCCTAATAGGGTGATTGGCAGGGATTCCATACCGATATACTATAGATTAATTAATGACACCACTATTAATGAATTGTCGAATGATCTAATTAACAATGACTTTAGCTCAGTCTTTGAATCTAACGATATAAATGATGTTATGGCTAGTTTTAGTGATGTACTTTATGCATTCTATGACAAAAATTGTACGCTGAAAGCTAAAACTATCTCTCATCGTTCTCTGACTAAGCCCTGGGTAAGGGGCGAAGTGTTGAATAAAATAAAGCAAAGACAGAATATGTACCTTCTGTATCGTTCGAATAAGATTAGTCAATTTGCCTATAAGAGGTTTTGTAACTCTGTGACCTCACTAATAAGAAAGGCGAAACAAACTTATTTTGCTCAGAGATTTTTGAAATATAAAAATGATATAAAAAAACATGGGAGTTGCATTAATGAAATACTGGGACGTAAAGGTGTGAGTAAGTGTAGTGTATCGTCATTACGGGAAACCAATTCTGTTGAGACTGATGAGAGGGCCTTATCGAATATTTTCAATAACTACTTTTCGTCGGTAGGACGAAATATAGGTGATTCTCTGGAAACTGGGACGGGTACCTTTCAAAATTATATGACAAGCAATTACAGGAACTCTTTCATGTTTTCCTATGTTACTCCCCTTGATATCATGTCTGTTATTGATTCGTTGAAAAATAAAAGAGTGTCAATTGCATCAATACCTGTCTTGGTTCTGAAGAAGATTAGCTTCATAGTTTCACCACTTCTTGCGCGCATTGTCAATATCTCTCTGGCCCACTGAGTTTTCCCTGTTTCATTGAAAATTGCCAGAGTTATTCCTGTATTTAAAAGTGGCGACAGGGAAGATAAAACTAATTATAGACCCATTTCGATTTTGTCTATTTATAGCAAAATTGTAGAGAAGATAGTATATAGGCAAGTTTATAGTTACTTAGATAAATATTCGATGCTCAGTGATAAGCAATTTGGATTCAGATCTGGAAAATCTACTACTCATGCTATATTGAATTATCTTAATTATATTTACCCAATTCTTGACTCTAATAATTGTGTTCTTTCTGTACTTTTAGACTTTTCTAAGGCTTTTGACAGTGTAAATCACTCAATATTATTATCAAAGTTGTATCATTATGGTTTTAGAGGTTTAAGCTATGACTGGTTCAAATCTTATCTCACAGGACGTGAACAGTACGTTTCTCTGGGTAATACTTCATCTAGTAATTTGATGGTGTCGCATGGAGTACCCCAGGGAAGCGTCCTCGGTCCCCTGCTTTTCAACAGTTTTATCAATGATTTACCAAATTCTTCAAATAAATTCAACTTTACTCTGTTTGCAGATGATAGCACTTTATCACTAAAGTTTGACCCTAACATTGATCACAATATCTCGAACATGGTTAATTCTGAATTGCTGAAAATAAATAACTGGCTTTTAATCAATAAGATAAAAATTAATGTTGAAAAAACTAAATATTTAGTAGTTTCTTATAGACGTAGAGTTGATGTAGGAATGATAAAGTTCGGTAACCATGAAATATGTCGTACAAGTGTTATCAAATTTCTTCGTGTAGTATTTGATGAAAATTTAAAATTTGATAAGCACATCGAGCATATAACCTCAAAAATGTCACGTTCGTTAGGTGTACTTAATAAAGTAGGTTATTTTGTCCCAGAAAATATTAAGTTCTATTTATATAAGTCACTAATTGTTCCTTACTTAATGTATGCAGTGGAAGTTTGGGGAGGAGCATCTGCATGCTACACTAGAAGAGCTGTGAAAGTGCAAAAAGCGGCTGTGAGATCAATTACAAATTTGGACCATTATGCACACACCTCTAGTCACTTCAAACAGCTTGACATTCTAAGGTTGCCTGATTTATATGAATATCGAATTCTACTGATGATATTTTCAGCTTTGAATTCTGACGTTTTATATGATTTGTTGCGTAACTCCTCGTACCACTCGCACTCAACCAGACACAGTCATGATTTGGTAATTCCATATTATCATTTATCTAAAACCCAAATGAGTATTTTATTTGTGGGTGCCAAACTTTGGAATGCCCTTCCTGCAAATATTAAAAATATAAATTCTTTGTCCATATTCAAAAATAGATTGAAACAACACTTGTTTAGCGATTATTAGCAGTTTACTCACCGGTGTGGTGTTTGGATGAAAAGCGTTGTGTTCGATATTTTCTTAGGTTTGTCTTAATGAATTATAATTATTGTTCTTTTTGTTTTTAATCTTTATATAGGGTGCCCTAAAAGCCTTCCTTTGGCTTATCAGGGCCTTGAATACTTGTATTTGTTTATTTATTTTAACTATTAAACTTTTGTAAATCCCCTCTAATCTTGTATTCATGAATAAATTGTTTCATTGTTCCACTTTCAGCTGGAAAATCACATTTTACCGGACTGGAGAGCCTAAAACATAATATTCAACCAAAAACGTAAATAACCCCTTGCATTTTTGGACCCCTTAATTGTATTCAGCCCATTTGGACACATGTAGCTACTTATCAAATTTCAAAACAGTCAGTCCACAAATTAGTTGAAACTATTTGCTGAAGAAAGATAGGAAATTAACATATGTTTATAGCAATTTGTATCACAAACACATACAGTGATGAAAAAATTATTATGGATTTTCAAAATCAAAATTTTGTATACAAAAAGGTTAATTAATTAAATCAATTTTTCTCTCCAATTCCACATCACTTTCTCTCCGATACCTCATCACTTTCTCTCCGATACCTCATCACTTTCTCTCCGATACCTCATCACTTTCTCTCCGATACCTCATCACTTTCTCTCCGATACCTCATCACTTTCTCTCCGATTCCTCATCACTTTCTCTGCGATTCCTCATCACTTTCTCTGCGATTCCTCATCACTTTCTCTGCGATTCCTCATCACTTAGTTTGATTATTATCATTTTTTATGACATAAAAAAAAAGGTTAATAAAATGACAGTAAAGAAAGAGGTGCAGGGACATAGGTTTAATTTCCTCCTCTCCATTGAATTTAGTGCAGTTATCATCGTTAAGATTGAAATAATTTTTTACTGTGATGAGGAAGGGAGGAAGTGATGGGGAACTATTTGAATGTGGAGAAAGTGATTGGGAAATGGGAAACCAACTGTTGAACTACTTACAAATGTTAAATGTTGTCAAACTAAGTGTTAATGAAAGGTCAAGCTGTATCACTATATCAGTGTATCAAAATAAATCAATTTGCATTCAATGAAATTGGTTTGATAAACCTTTATGAAACAAAATATTCGATTATGAAAAATCCATTATAATTTTTCCAGTGCAGTAGCTACCCTTTAAATATTTCGAGACGATATATTGATAGGTAGCTAATATTCATTATTAAATAAATAATTACGCAATGGGCATTATTAGGTTAGATTATTAACAGAAAAATGTAACCATATACGATCAGGAATACACAGAAATGATCTTTTAATTCTTGTTTTTATATGTTGAATGACCAAAGTATACTTTTGATGGGTTAAGTTAAGCTACACCAATATTGATACTATTGAAAACTAGTTATTATTGACTGGAAAAATAAACTTGTTTATACATACATAAAATACATCAATGTTCTATTATTAAAATGTGATTAATCACCCCATGAACTTTTTCATACGTGGGCTGATGCATTGCATTGAATTGTTTTAAAATGTGTTTTGATGCTATTTTAGGGTCTTCAGAAAATTTCGGTTAGATTTCATGCATAAATGTTGTTCCCAGTGTTAGAGCTGCAGGATTTATGAAAAATTTGTAAAAGATTTTTTAATATTAAAAAACACCTCTCTACTTGTGAATATTTGTATACTTTCATTGGACAAAATTAGGCAACATTTTCAAATTTATAGAAGAAATTGCGAGCATTTCAGTAGTGTAATCAGATTTTGAAATTAATTTTTCTTTCACTGTTAAAAGAAGGGACCATGATAAATGCCCACACGACAAAAGCCCACACGACAAAAGCCCACACAGACAAAAACCCATACCAACAAAAGCCCACACAGACGAAAGCAAAATTAGTATTACTGCAATATAAGTAATCCATAGATGTAAAATGGAACAAAGGAAGATAAAAATTTAACAGTTTTCTTTCTACAGAATCATTGTAAATTTGTATTATGCACCAAATTTAGGGACGCTGTTATCGCAGAACTTTTAAAACACATTAATTTTACGAACTAAAACTTTAGTATATATTGGAACATTTAGTCAGACTCTAAGACGGCAGGTAAGCAGGAGACGTCTTGTTCATCAAGTAACTTGTATAGCTACACTAAAAATTCAAATTATTTATATAGGTACACAATTGTAATTACTCGTTTCTTTTTGGTTACTGATCATGGACTTCAATATTCTTCCATTAGGAAACCCAGTTTCTCTTGTGTTGTATTTTCTTCATCGTATGGTTTGTTATCTCTGCACATCATTATTTGACAACATGTTGGTTTGTTTTAGTCTATTGTGTTCCAACAAATCTCTCTCTTGAAGTCATAGCTTCCTCTACTTTTGTACACTTTTTCTTCCTGCTTACAATATTTTTTTTAGATCATCTAATTTTTACTAATATTTGAACTTCCTAACTTTTTCTTATAAATCCTTTAATACTTTCTTCAGCTTGGTTATTTTTCCCTCCAGAATTCCTTATCAAAACTTGTTATAAAAGTATTCATATTCATTTCTTTTAAGGACACCATTCCCAGATTTTGAAAAGTATTTTATTATTGAAGCTACGGTTCTGAAACTTTGTTCACATATATAAAATGAATTCTAAGATGTTTTTGTGTCTTGACATTTTTTCGATTTGACCCATACAAAACGAGTTATTCAAATTTCGAATAAATTTTGAACAGTGTGTAAATTAATAAATGGATACTACAATTTTGTAGCTATGACATTATGGTTTTTTGCATTCGATTCTCCACAAGATTCTCTACAAACTGTGGAAGCGTTTTATTTATTTTTCGAATTGGTTTTCGAATTATTGAAATTTTTAATGAAAAAAAAAAAAATTGAAAAAATATAAATTTCAAAATTCAATATTTAGAAAATTAAATAAAACTCTTCCAGAGTTTGTAGAGAATTTTAAGGAGAATTGAATGCAAAAAATCGCAATGCCTTAGGCTTTTGAATTACAAGATTTTTAGATCTCTGAACTAATAGAAAATCCCATTCAAAGTTTGATAATCTGATACGCTGCATACGACTCCTGTGAAGGTTTGTGGATAACTGAGAGGCATATCTTAGTGTGCATCTGATTAGTGGCATGTTAGATACCAGATATAGCGAGATAATTAATTATTACGAATTATAATTGGCTGAGTTGGTTTAGAGTACCTATAGACTCCCTACCCCCCGGTCCCCTTTTCCCTTTCTACCTCTCCCTAGGGGGTTAGAGTAACATGAGAGCTCTGATATTGCACACACTATTAGAAGGTTAAAAAGCACTTATTTACACAATAAAAATCTTTTCTTTAATTTTGCCATTTTTCCTGGGAGTGGTCCCCTTAGCAATTGTTACTTCACACCTCAGTGAGTTTTGTCCAATTATACTAAATTATTCAGTTTCACATGTGTTCAAATAGTCTTTGAATTCTGTTCTGCTAATTTTGATAAGGTAAGGATTGCATATATTCTTTCCATGATGTCCTCACTCCTCTCTAGGCATGGCAAATCACTCAAATTCTAAGTTTATCCTTTGTTCTATTATTTCTTACTAGCTATATCAAATTCCATGTCAGGTTCATTTATGTAACTTCAAGTTTTCAATTATTTTAATGTTGTATTCTTCCATTGGTAGAGTTTTTCTATTTCCATTTTAGCTTGGTATTAAAAGTTTTAGACCTTGATTTATCTGTTTCAGATCCTGAGTCATGTTTAGTAATTTTTTGTTATTCATGTCTACGATTCAATCCTACTGAGGAGCAATCTGACTTCCAGACTGTATTTCAGGTCAATTCCACCAATTTGTCAGCAGACCCTCAGCAGAATATGGAATATTGTTCCAAGACTCTCTGAGACAAATCTAGCCCAATTTTAGAAATTTGAGAAATATGAGAAAGATCTTTAATGAATTCTTATCTTACCATTAATTTACCTGAGGGAATTACTGTCAGGAGACATATTATGTGTAGTGGGACTTGTGGAATTTTTCCCCCTTTGAAACTAATAATCTAGCAAAGTTGGTGTTTTTTTAGCTATTTATTTCTACATTACCATTAATTTTCAATGGATAAATTAGGCAAATGTTGGTGGATCAGCCAAATTATAAGTGGATTTTTGCAGCCTTTTGAAAAGGCCAGTGGGATTTTGTACACCAAATACAGACTGGTGTGACTTCTCATTAGAACCGTTCACATCAAAGCCCTCACAGAAACTTTCTTCAGAATTAGGTAAGTTAAACATCTCTTCTAACCATTTTTCATTTTGAAGATTTTCTTCTTTTATTTCTTTCAATGTCTACAGTCCAAATTTCAAAGTCCCTAATATATTGGTGACTTAAGTTATGAGGGTTGAAATAGGTTGAAAAACTGTACTGTTAATTCATTAGTTTAATAGCCATAAAAAATACACATGCATCAGACGTGTAACATAATGTTTTCAACTGTAAATTCTTCACTAAGAAGTCAAATATCCACTTTATAAGGAGTTAAATGGGGCAACCTGTTTAAATTTTTTATCACACTGTTAATTTTCCTGCCACACTATGAAACATGGTCCACAATCCATGGACGAAATGTCTTAGATGTCCTAATAAAGTCGGATAAAAAAATAAACCTACAATAATCAGGTATCAGAATCAAACAGTAGCAAAAATCAGATAGAACAGGGATTGTAACAGAATCGTTGGAAATTTTGGTTTTGTCCCATCACTATTACCTAAACTTATAAAAATACTGCCTGGAGCCAGTTGAAGTAATACTCCTGAGCAGCAAGTTATAAAATATGAAGTTCTGAGTTATGAAGCACTAGAGTAATAAAGGACCTGAATCATGAAATGCACTTGAGAGTTGAATTTCCAGTTATGAAGTATTTAGAACCATTTACTAAGCTTAATCTCTAGAATATGATATAACTAGATCTAGAATTTCGTAATAGTTATCTCTCAATTAGACAATTACCATGTTTTCCAAGATTTTAATCATTGAAAAATTAAAACTAGGTAGCTATCTAGTAAGTTGTACAGTGGTACATGTAAATGTAATGATGTAACACAATGGCAGTGCTTCTTCAGTTCTTCTCCGTCAATTGGGGATGACTGAATTTGACTTCACTCAGATTACTAACTCCAGCCACTCAGCCTAGTCACCAATTTTAAAGACAAGCAGACTTTATTTGCTTTCTCAAAGGAAAAACACCTGCAAGGATTCTCTTCAGTCTTCTCTCTTCAGAATAGCTATATTCTTACTAGAAGGCCAGGTAATAGAGCATGTCCTTTCTCTCCATTTTAATGCAGAGTTTGTGACTGTTATTTTGAGCCCTTCAATTGCAAATGGCAAGCAATATCTAATTTTCTCCTAGGATACAATGTTATTTTGGATTAAATTTATGATAATTTGACTATTTTGGAGAGACAAATGGAGAGTTCTCAGTTTATAAGCCATATTATTTTATTTGGCTGCCATGTCAAGCACCTTCTTGACCATGTTTCAAAGGCTGGCAAGCTGCAAGCCAATTTTTGAGCCAAAGTTTCACCAAAATTCTGAGAAATGCCAATTTTGTTTCAATTTTAATATTTCAAGCCAAAATTAACATGGAATAAATTCAACAATTTATTTTAAGTCAATTATATATATCTTAGTTATGACTATTTGAAATATAAGCCAATTAATTGGCTTCAACCAACATTAGTGACATACTCTATAACATAGTTAATATTAGTATCATCTCTTCCGAGACCTGAGTAGGGTCACACAGATAAATTGCAGGCCTACAGCCCTGCTAACTTTCAGCAACTCTTCTCAAGAAATCACCAAAACACACAAATAAATAAGAAGAAAAGAATAAATACAAATACGCTACTTTTGTACATATTTTGTACAATGATGGTTAGTGGACGGCATTCTCTTTGGTACCCAGTCTGAAAAGAATGTCTCCTTAAATCCAGGATTTTTTTACAGAAATTGGGATTTGGGCACAGCAACATGGGAACATAGGAATTAAATAGGATTTGGGTGCAGGATTAAAAATACTCTCAAATAACTACATTTAAACACCAGTCTGCAAAAGATGCAGGAAGTAGTGAAGTTTATTTGGCAACTATTGAGGCCTTGAAATTAGTCACCTGTATTATTCAGCAACAATTTTCTAATTAATTCCTATGTTTACATGTAATTATTGGAGAGTATTTTGAGATTTTTGGCCATATTAGATGGAGAAATTTGAAAATCTTTATGGAGAAATTGCCCCAAAAATTCAATATCTGGAGACTGATTGCACATGCTTTGCAGACTGGTTTAAGTATAGGAATTAATTGTAAAATTCCCGCCAGATAATTCAGGAGACTAATTTCAAGGCTTCAACTGAAACTTCACAACTTCATGCATCTTTTACAGAATGGGTTACCATTAATCACGGTGGATAAATTTTGAAAATTTCAAAATGTTGGTGGATCTGGATCAGCCAAAATTGTTGGTGGATTTTATCAGCTTTCTTTTTGGAAGAGTCAGTGGAATTTTGCGTACTAAATACAAACTGGGACTATGAAGATTGGATTCAGGTACTGTCAGGTGTCAGTCATAAATTTGATACTACAATTATCAAATTCATTCCAATCATTACTCTTCAATCAATTTACCTATCTAATAGAACATACTGTGTGCGCCGCTCAGCTTTTAGAAATAGATATGTATTGACACAAAACCCACTAGAAGAGCTTCCAGAGATAGTTGAGCAGGTATCTACTCGGAGGGCAAAAACACAGGAAAAATAGGGAACTGCCAGTGAGATCTGTGCTTTCTCGAGATATTGGCATATGAGAGGGAGGAAAGTTGATTGTGGGCATGGCGATATTGCTTCAGAATCAAGTGTACCACAATAGCCGGTCTGCAAAAGATGCAGGAAGTTGTTGTGGATTTGTGTTGTTTTTTCTGATGTGCTCATGTCAGAGATTCGGTTTTCAGTTCTCTCGCTGTCATTACTGAGTGATTGTCCTATGTTGTACTCCGGAGTCATAGGTGGTAGCTAGTTTCTTCATTGTTGGCCGTGAATTTTGAAGTTTTGTTGTCAACCGATTTAAAGTGAAAGTGATACAATGAAAGGAGAAAACTAACTAAGGTAAGCCAGTTTGTCATTAGAGCTACAGTTGTGAAGTTTATCCAGCAACTATTGAGCCCTTGAAATTAGTCTCCTGTATTATCCAGCGACAATTTTCTAATCAATTCCTATGTTTACATGTAATTATTGGAGAATATTTTGAGATTTTTGGTCATTTTGGAGAGAAATTTGAAAATCTTTGGAGAGAAAATGCCCCAAAATATTAAATATCTGGAGAATGATTGTGCATGCTTTTCTGACTGGCACATTTTGAGAGTCTGAGCAGCTCTGTGTGTAGTAGAAGAAATTAATTATACAGTAAACTCTTCTATGGTGAACTTCAACTAATTTACTCTACTATATAGAATTTAAGAAATGAATAGAGAAATTTCTTTTCTTGGCAGACTATAGAAAATATATTATATATATCTTTTTGAAATAAATTCATTATATAGCTACAGGGTATTTTATTTCTCAGAACTGCAAAAATCAGGATAGTTCACTACATATGACTTCATTATTAAGGAGCTGTACTTGTACAATGTAGAACTCCTGTTTCATGACATAACTAATTTACATTGTGACAATGTGTAAATCATTTAGGCAGCAGGGATTTTATCATAATTTCATAATTAAGAGTTACTACCGACTCTCACTATCATGGCACACTTGATACTACAGCAATAACGTCACACGCACAATCAACTCTCCGCCTCTCATATGCAAATATCTCGGAATAAATAGAAAAAAAGACATAAAACCTCGGGTGATACTCCCTGCGAATAGCTGCGACTATGGTAAATTTGTCAGGGGCACAGAAAAATCACATGGTCAATGAAAATTTAGTAATTCAGTTTCTTCCCCTCTGAAGTGATCATATAAAGCTACCATTAGAAGTTTGTTTCAATTGAAACAGTTCATTATAGAAGATGAAGAACTAACTTTAATATGTACCAGCAAGTAAAAAGCGGGGACATGCCAGTAAGTAGCTAGTCCGACATCCCAATAGTCCGACAGTTACATCTGTGGGTGTTATTTTTCATTTTATATTTTTTATTAAAATAACATATATGATTAAATGGGTACACTCAATTAACAACTAATCTAACTAATCTAAATAATGAAAAAAAATTCATTTCTTTCATTTTTAAATTTTATATTACTCTTTTATTTCACTTTATTTCTAATATTAATTAGTATGATGCAATCCCTCATTTAATTTCATAATTTAATGTAGTTTGTTGTATCCACTAGTTTGTTGTACTGCACACTTCAGGATTGTTTAATGACCTTACAGGGGGGTTCGGGGGATAGCTCGCCTCCCGATTTACATATATTTTATGTTAAATCCATAATAAACTACAAAAGTTTCGGACTAATGGGGTGTCGGACTAGTGGGGCGTCGGACTAGTGGGGCGTCGGACTAGTGGGGCGTCGGACTAGTGGGGCGTCGGACTAGTGGGGCGTCGGACTGGTGGGGCATCGGACTGGTGGGGCGTCGGACTGGTGGGGCATCGGACTGGTGGGGCATCGGACTGGTGGGGCATCGGACTGGTGGGGCATCGGACTGGTGGGGCATCGGACTGGTGGGGCATCGGACTGGTGGGGCATCGGACTGGTGGGGCATCGGACTGGTGGGGCATCGGACTGGTGGGGCATCGGACTGGTGGGGCATCGGACTGGTGGGGCATCGGACTGGTGGGGCATCGGACTGGTGGGGCATCGGACTGGTGGGGCATCGGACTGGTGGGGCATCGGACTGGTGGGGCATCGGACTGGTGGGGCATCGGACTGGTGGGGCATCGGACTGGTGGGGCATCGGACTGGTGGGGCATCGGACTGGTGGGGCATCGGACTGGTGGGGCGTCAGACTGGTGGGGCGTCGGACTGGTGGGGCGTCGGACTGGTGGGGCGTCGGACTGGTGGGGCATCGGACTGGTGGGGCATCGGACTGGTGGGGCGTCGGACTGGTGGGGCGTCGGACTAGTGGAGCGTCGGACTAGTGGAGCGTCGGACTAGTGGGGCGTCGGACTAGTGGGGCGTCGGACTAGTGGGGCGTCGGACTGGTGGGGCATCGGACTAGTGGGGCGTCGAACTAGTGGGGCGTCGAACTAGTGGGGCATCGGACTAGTGGGGCGTCGGACTAGTGGGGCGTCGAACTAGTGGGGCGTCGGACTAGTGGGGCGTCGGACTAGTGGGGCGTCGGACTAGTGGGGCGTCGGACTAGTGGGGCGTCGGACTAGTGGGGCGTCGGACTAGTGGGGCGTCGGACTAGTGGGGCGTCGGACTAGTGGGGCGTCGGACTAGTGGGGCGTCGGACTAGTGGGGCGTCGGACTAGTGGGGCGTCGGACTAGTGGGGCGTCGGACTAGTGGGGCGTCGGACTAGTGGGGCGTCGGACTAGTGGGGCGTCGGACCAGTAGGGCGTCGAACCAGTGGGGCGTCCAACTAGTGGGGCATCAGACAAGTGAATAGTAACCGTACAAAACAAGTCTACACAGAATTTTAATTTTTGACTATTATGTGATGATTATACTAGCAAAATATATCTCGCTAAAAATATTAGTGAATGCTCCAGGATACCTACCTATTAAAGCTATTTTCAAGGAAATAGATTTATAGAAAAAGAAGAAGTAACTTTAATGTCAATATTTAATGAAATTTCCTTCATAAAAAATTTCATAGCTAAGTTATGCATTTCTGAATAAATATTTTCATTCAATTACAAATCTATACGTAAATATTTATTTATCTAATTTTGACATTTGAAATATATTTTTGACATTTTTTGTAAATTCCATTCCTCAGAAACTGTAGCAAATATACCACACTACCACTTACAATTTGTTTCAATCAAATAGGTTCAATATTAAAGGAATAGTAACGATTTTCCAAAAAATCACCAACAACAATCTGGGGTGATTGTTAGTCTTCAAAATAAAATAAAACAATAGATTATTTTGCAACTCAGGATTGGCGACAAACTTACGACAGTAAATTATCAAATCCTAATTATCACAACACTCTTGCATTCAATTCGGAGAAGATAGCACCCAATCCTGAGAGCAACACCCAATCCTGAGAGCAACACCCAATCCTGAGAAAAATGCACTCAATCTCGAGAATAATGTACTCAATCTCGAGAATAATGCACTCAATCTGATGAAAATTGCACCCAATCTGATGAAAATTGCACCCAATCTAATGATAATTGAACCCAAACTGGAGAAAATTGCACCCAATCTGGAGAAAATTGCACCCAATCTGGCGAAAATTGTATCCAATCTGGAAAAAATTGTACCCAATCTGGAGAAAATTGCATCCAACCCTGAATATTGCACACAATCTTTACACTTGTTCCTAATTAATCCTCAATCTCTCCCCAATCCCAAAAATCACTACCTAATCTAGGAAGAAGAATGAACAAGTCCATATAAAATTGAATATTTAGAGTATAAATAATTCAATATTCTACTCTCTGAAAATTGTATAAATACACCAGACTATCAATCAAAGCTTGTTTCAAGCAAATGAATCATTATTGAAGGATTAAAGCAATTTTAATGGTAACATGGGAAAAGATTCCAAGTCCATACAAAATGCTAATTTTTGATCATTAAAATTTAATTTTTAAAAACTCTATCCTCTAGTTATAGTGAATACACCGAGCTACCAATCCAAACTTGTTCAACCAAATTGATTCATTATTGAAGAAGAACAAGCAATTTTAGTGAGAAAATTGATCACAATTACAAGTCCTTTTGATTATATTTTATCAAATTTTGACATTTAAAATTATTATTTTAAATTTCTATTGTCTAAAAAGTGTAGCAAATAAGTCAGACTATCATTTGAAGTTTGTTTCAATAAAATCGATTGACTATTAAAGGAGTAGTGACTATTCTCGTAATATCCCCAACAATCAGCCTAATCAGGGGGCGTTCTTAGGCTGCGCTCCTAGCGGGTCACAGCAAAAACTGGTTGAATTCTCTTTTAATTGACTAATTTTTATAGTTAAGAGTGGAATTTAGATTTAATTTTTTTACAGTGTATTCTTTAGAATCTGTGCTATCGACTGGACTATTTTTTTACTGTAAATTTTAAGTTTTAACAGTGAAAATTATGAATTAGCTAGGTTTTATTCACTACTTATCTAGTATTATGATCAAATTGTCAGCAATGTTTTACACATGAATATTGAATAATAAGTCTATGGATTATTATTAATTATTCTTACTACAGACTACAGCTAAGCTATCCGTAACTAAGCACATAATTCGAACAAAGAATTAGAATTTGAATAGGGTCCACACCATTTGGCAGTCTGAAAAGTACAGCAGGATTTATGGATTAATCCTCTGTCCAAATCATCCTTTCCCATGTTAGGGTAAGAGCATGTTGAATCGGCCCCCTTCAATAATCGGGACCCACACACAGAAATTCAAAATAATAAGCCTCCAGCCAATCACTAGCTCAGACACATCACTATTTCAATATGGTTTGGTTTTCAGCTAAGAAGCGATAAAGATATCGCAGGTATATGCCAGTAAACAACAGTTTATCATCAGTTTTTGTTGAGAGTGGTTCCATACGTGTGCTTTCAGCAGTTGAATTCGTTAGTGACTGGCTCTAAAGTTTATCTCTTTCCTAACTGAAAAAACGGTAAAAACTTTTGCTTGTTCTGTTCTTTTATTTCTTTTTAAATCATAGAATGAGTGAAATTTCAGTTAATGTTTAACAAGCATTATTTATTATTTTTGTCGGGTGCCAACGTTTGAATCTTGAAAAATGGAGTTTTTGTTAAATAGACAACTTAACTTATTAAAAAAGGGATTTTAAAATTATTATACCACAGTGTTTGAATCTCCCAAGACAAGCATTTGAAAGATATAAAAAAAATTGATCTAGATAAAAAGAGACAGAGGTAAATAAATTAAACAACCTCACTATAGTAACTATGCAGATTAGTGGATTTTTATAAATTTAGGTTCATTAAATTTCATTTATCTTTATGGGTGCCGGATTTCATATATATAATCCAAGAATATTGCAATCGTTAATTCAGCACAGGGCCGATCAAACAAACTAGCTACCTTCTAATCGACCCCAGATTCTAAATTTGTTTTTATGCGTACTGTGAATAATTTTATAATTGAAATGGAAAATAATACAAGTAAGAGACAATCTGAGCCGCCAGCAGTAGCGTACGAAATAAGCGTTGACCAAAGTTCCTTTATAGTGATGAACAAATGCAGGATGCTATCAATGCGGTTACCAACAACCAATTGTCAAAAAAGGCTGCTGCAAAAAAAATTCAATATACCTGGATCAATGTTGCAGGACAAACCCTCATTGGGAGAAAAAGGGGAAAAGATCCCTATTTGTCCAAAGAACAAGAGGAGCAGATTGTCCAGTAACTATATATGAATTTCCATTCAATGAAATTATATAGTAGGTATCGCTAATATAAATTTACCGTTTCAAATTCATATATTATATCACTGAAAAAGAATAAATTGATAACATTAACTTCAAAATATTAATATTAGGTGGTAACTTTGTATACCAGATAGACCAGGTGCCGAAAGACGTAATCACAGAGCCAACTTTCTTTTCGTTTTCTAAATTGCAGGGGATACTGAGTAATTATATAACGATGTGGTGGATTTAATTTAAGTATGTACAGGTACAACGGTACATATTTTGCACATAAATATTGGTATTAGATTTATCATCTGCATTAAAAAGAATCATTAAATGATATATAGGTATTAATTTTTTTCTTCATGTGAAAATAATTCAAAATAAAAACAAAAATAAGCTATCTCACATAAGTAATAATAAGTAACTCATAAATTCAAAGGATAAATTACTATGGCTACTTAACTTATTAAAAAAGGGATTTTAAAATTATTATACCACAGTGTTTGAATCTCCCAAGACAAGCATTTGAAAGATATAAAAAAAATTGATCTAGATAAAAAGAGACAGAGGTAAATAAATTAAACAACCTCACTATAGTAACTATAAGAACAAAATACCTTAATAACGGATAAAATTTACTATCGAAGTATCAAAGTCATTAATAATATAATGATCTTCAATTAGTTGACCATCCTCTTTTATATTATCCTTGTAATTTATAAAGCAGTCATGGCAAAAATTCTAAATTTTCTTTGAAGAAAATAAAGCACAGTTTCCCTGGTGGGGACGAATGCTGCCACCCCTGAGATAGACTTTGTGTTAATTATGAGTTAGGTGCTAAACTTTGCTTATAGCTATTGTTATTGTTTATCATCAATTGTGATTATAAATATGACCAATCGCAAATTAGGTACAAACGATTAGAAGCTAGAACGAAAATATTTAATATTCAGTTTTGTCCAACTTATTGACCTCATGTGTATGTAAGAATATATTTTCAATTGAAGTAGCTAACTTATTTTATTAATTAAATGAAAGAAAAACTTGCCATCAAATCAAAATTTCTATTCGAAGGTAGTTACAATTTGCTGAATACATAAAATATATCATTATTTACAAATATCACTGACACACTGAATAATTTCAGATGGATCAAAAGAGGAAACCCAAGAGGACTTCCTCCTAAAGAAGATGATATCCTGAATACAGTTCAGAAAATGATCTGGGGTGTGAATCCAAAAATGAAAACCCTCTATAAAAATGACAAACTGGTTCAAAGTTAGTACACAAAAATCAATATTTTTTTCTGTAGTTGTACTACTATAAATCCTCTGTTTTCAATTTATATTTTCTTATCCAATATATTCAACAGTGCTTCATGAACCGGCATCACAATATAACTGTGCAGATTCCAGAGCAGATTTCAAAAGCCCGTTTAGGCATAACTGAAAACATGATCAGAAGATGGTCCGAAGGAACTAAATTGGAACATTACAGAGAACAACTGGCATACCATTTTCACTGATCCCTCCCGAGTATATAACTCGGACGAATCAAACATCAAATTATGTCCAAAAATGGGGAAGGTGATTGGTATTCGAGGATGGAAAAATGTATATGAATTAGGGCCAGCTCCAGAGAAGTTCACACTCACATTCCTTGGAACTTTCAATTCAAGGAGATAAATTGTACAGCCGATGATAGTTTTTCCTTATGTGAGAGTGCCGCCTGATATCATTAAATCTGTACCCCCTGAGTTCATGATAGGGGCAACCGAAAGTGGATGGATGAGGTCGGAAGTATTTTTCGAAATTATTGCGAATGGATTTTGTGCCTTATCTCAAAGAAAACAAAATAAAGAGACCAGTTATATTCTTTATAAACGGCCATAAATCGCATTCGACAATGCAGATTTCACAGTATTGCAAAGAGAACCATATAATTCTGTATCTGTTACCCCCAAATACAACGCACATGCTCCAACCGGCAGATGTAGCAGTCTTTAGATGTTTGAAAGTCTATTGGAGGCAGGAAGTGCATGCCTTTCAAAGATCTAACCCTAATGAGGTAGTAAGGAGTAATAATGTTGCAAATATGATGCTTAATGTGCTTCATAAATAGACAGAACTAACATTTCAAATGGCTTCAGAGCAACAGGGCTATTTCCTCTCAACCTTGATAAGGTGGACTACTCAAAATCTATGGGAATAGACTGTGAGGAGGATAATGCGGAAGAATAGAATTATGTGAACACCATGTTGGCAATTCCAGCACTAATTCGGATTACGCAATAGCCAGAGCTGTTTTGGTAAGAAAGTAAGGAGAGCAGGTGTTCAAAAAGCGTCTCCAAAATGAACCAGTGGATTGTAATGTCATCTCACACGCTTTTAAGAGAATTGACAAAAAATTGCTGGATCAAAATGTATTGCTTCTGGCACTAGCTGTATTAATTACCTGGATTATCTACATCATCAGATCCAGTGGATCTTCTGCAAGAGAACACCCAATTTCTGCAGAAACTCTCCAGCTCTCATCACTGTCACCATTGAATTGCATAGAAGATGAACTGTCACCTTGCTTGGTATGGAACTTGACATCTCTGTTTCATCTGTTTACCAACAAAAATCCTGTAAAACAGCAGTCATCGTATGTTGAAGTGACTGCTTCATCTGAATTGACTGCATCCCCTCGGTGAGTTCTACTTCCATTCCTAGAGCATCTACATCTAAAGAAGATGTATTCTTTGAAGGGGTAATTACGTATGAAAAAGAAAAGCCCCCACTGATAGAGCATCATCTGCCGTCAGTAGCAATAGGTATCGCAAGTATGTCATTGAAAAGGAAAAGAAAGGAAATAAAAAACGCGACAATGATGACTGAGTGTATATTTATTGCAAGAAATTTGATGAAAAGGAATGCAAAAATGTCACATGGATTAATTGTGACAGAAAAATGCATCTTGGCTGTATCTGCACAACATACTTGAAAAAAAAATCAAATTTTCAGACAATGAAAATGAATGTGATTTTATATGTGAAGCTTGTAATGGAGAAGGAACTTTATCTGACTGAACCAATTGTCAATCATTGTTCCTTAGTTTATAGGTTTATTTTATGACAGTTTTCGGTATGTAAGTAAAATACCTCACTCTTATATTACCTTATTCAATATTAATAAAGAAAGGATAATTAATAAGGATAATAACTTAGATAATTCATTGAGAATCTATCATTTCATAATTTATATATTTTATCATTATTTTATTTTTTAAATACCTATACTTTAGGTAATATCAAAGAAAACCCGCTGTATGATGTTAATTTCTTTAATCACAGATATCTTGTGTCCTATTATTTTCAAATACTTTGTTTATCATTGTCTACCCAAACTAATTATAAAATATCTACAAGCATTACAATTACTAAAATAAAAAAATTCCAAGGTGGAATTAGTAAACTGTCAAAAATATATTACTGATACGCTTTTCTTAGACTGTACCTGAGCAAATGAAACTCTGCGATATATAACTTAAGCTGAGCACATATATCGTAGTTCGTTATGTATTTTAAAAACCGTAATGAAAGATCTTGATTCTTGATAGTAAAAATAATATTGATATTTAAATGTGTTTACCATACTCTAGCGGACAAAAATGTGGGACAATTCAGTTTTTTTACCATTTCTGCAATATTTTCCAATGGATTTAAATAATTTTTACACTCAATGTAGCCACTTATAGTGGTAACAATGATGTAAAATTTCAGCTTAATACGTAAGATAGAGAAAAACTTATGGTGGAGTCAATTTTTTTCTCAAAATCACAGTGCCAAAAGTGTGGGACAATGTAAACAAAAATGTAAATAACTTAATATAGACAAAAAAATTTCTGGCTAACATTAATATATAGTGAAAAGGCCTTTGTTATCAATGACTGCAGCACCCCTTCTACCACAGGATTGAACGAGACGGCGACAATCATCTTGTGACACTTTCACCCACTCTTCTATGAGATTGAGCCAAAGATCATCAGTGTTGTTGGGATTCCTGGCACTCACATTCTTCCCCAAAGTGGACCACAGGTTTTCTATTGGATTTAGGTTCGGACTTTGCGGGGGCCAATTCATTACAGCCACATTTTGCTCCCGAAGAAACTCCATCACGTGTTTAGCTTAGTGACAGGGGCATTATCCTGCATGAAAATGGGCGATTTGCAGGCAGAACGTCTATGTATTGGGATGACATGATCTCTTAACAAGTTCTTGTAGATAGTTCCATTAACTCTGGTGTTTAGACAGACGAGATCAGTCATCCTTTCCCGTGAAATCATGCCGAACACCATTAAGTTTCCCCCCACCAAACTTGACTGTTTTCTTGGTGCACTTTTTATTGAATCTTTCGTGACAAAATCTTCTTACATACTTTATCCTGTCAGATCTAAATAGATTGAACTTACTTTCATCGGAAAAAAATACATTTTGCCACTGATGGTCGGTCCAGAGTACATGATCTTCGGCGAAGCTCAATCAAACTTTGTTTTTGAGGCTAATCAAAGGCTTCTTCGCGGGTGACCTTGCAAAGAGGCCAATTTTGACGAGGCGTCTAGACACAGTTCTACTGGAAACATTGACATCGTAGGAGGTACTCATTTCACGAGAAATACCTGCTGCTGTCTGAAACCTATCCTTCAGTGCCATTTTCCTCATGGTCCTATCATCTCTAGGAGTGGTGTTTCACGGTCTACCCTTCTTCTTCGGTGATGAAACTTTCCCAGTCTCCTTGTAGTCCTTTATTATTATTCCCACAACAATTTTGGACAACTGCAAGCCCTCGGCTATCTTTTGGATTGAATTTTTATCATCATAAAGTTGTACAATTCTTCTTTTCATGGAGGCGGTCTTTTTTGGTGCCATTGCTATGATGTAACCGGCTAAAATGTAAACAAAGTGGTGCAATAGACTTATTCTTCATTGCCATAGTGAGAAATGTGGATAAACTGACTTTGAATAGTATTTTTCTAACATTGTCCCACACTTTTGGCACTGTGATTTTGAGAAAAAAGTTGACTCCACCATAAGTTTTTTTTCTATCCTACGTATTAAGCTGAAATTTTATATCATTATTAACACTATAAGTGGCTATATTAAGTGTAAAAATGATTTAAATATTGCAGAAATGGTTAAAAAAAACTGAATTGTCCCACATTTTTGTCAGCTAGTGTATAAAACTATATATTTTTTGTTTAGCTAAATATGTTTAATTTATGTATATTTCTTTGGGAAGGAAAAAAGTTCTTCTAATGTTCTAATGTGTTCAATACTTAGTGGAAAGATATAATTATTTATCAAATACTGTAATCCTATTAGATTGGATTAACGGCAAACAGTTTTATATATATTAGCTATATAATAATAACATGTAATGTTAATCTTATCTACACAGTGTTCATATATTTGTAATATTTACCATATTGTTTAATTTGTATTTATAACAGTTAAAATAAAACTAATTTGATGACAATGTTTCATTACCATTTTCTTAATGATGACTGAAAGTTATTCTTAAGCAGTCCCCCTACACTCTACAGTCTAAAATCGGCGCACTACACTGTAGAGTGTAGACTGTGCCTATTATACAAATTGATGCTGCCCAGATTGCATTCTTTGTGAATTTTTTTCGAAACTCGCGGTCTTCTAAAAGACATTTATATAGAGTTTCAAAACTTTGCGGCTCATCAAATGTGAATTATCACTTGATCAAATATTCCCGGTCTGTTAATAAGTAACTATATCTAGGTAGTAATTGCTCCTTCCACCATGGCTCGCTTTATATCCCATTGCTTGTAGTTTTTATCCCACAGCTCACATTTTTTATCCCACGACTTGCATATTTTATCTCACGGCTCGCATTTTTTATCCCACGGCTCGCATTTTTTATCCCACGGCTCGCATTTTTTATCCCACAGCTCGCATTTTTTATCCCACAGCTCGCATTTGTTATCCCACGGCTCTCATTTTTTATCCCACGGCTCTCATTTTTTATCCCACGGCTCTCATTTTTTATCCCACGGCTTGCATTTTTTATCCCACGGCTCGCGATTTTTATCCCACGGCTCAGATATCATATCCCCACGGCTCAGATATCATATCCCCACGGCTCTTTAAATAACCTGTTTGTGAAATGGCGGCTCTTGGACAACAACTAATGCAATCTGGGATGCTGCCAATTATTGAACTCATATGACAATTAGCTACTAGTGATTAAGAGATTTCTGTTTATAAGTTTTTTATTAAAACTATCAACAAGAGGTAGAACCTTTCTGATGACGTAAAAATATTACTCAAAATTTCTTTTTCTAATATTGATCGGGGTCCATTCTGCAAAATGCACAATCAGTCTCCAGATGTTTCATTTTTGGGGCAATTTCTCTTCAAAGATTTCTAAATTTTTCTCCAAAATAGCCAAAAATCTCAAAATACTCTCCAATAATTACATGTAGCTAAACTGTAAACATAGGAATTAATTAGGAAATTGTCACCGGATAATTCAGGAGACTAATTTCAAGGCTTCAATAGTTGCCGAATAAACTTCACAACTTCATGCATCTTTTGCAGACTGGATCGAGGTTTAGTTTTAACTATAAATATCATTTTCATAATGTGATTCAACGGACAGTCCAGTGTGCAGAATATGCGAGATTATTGGGATATTCTCTCCGAACAATTTTGAAATAATTCCTATATTTACATTAATTTTGCTACGAACACTTCTGAATTAATCCCTATATTTACATTGATTTTGCTACGAACAGAATAAGAGATCTCTACGAACACTTTACCAGTTTCTGTAGACTGGCGGACAGTGGTCGCATAAAGTGCCGATTAGTGGGGTATTTAAAAAATTACCCTATTTGCTGCACCCAAATCCTATTTTCTGTTTAAAAATCCTGGGTCTGAGGAGACCTTCTTTTCAGACTGGCAGCATTGAGCGAGACAGGCCATTTGTGACTTGTTAAACTGTGTTACCATATTCCAGTCTACAAAGTGTGTCAAAACTGTCACCAAGATTTCATATTTCAGGACAATTAGTCTCCAAAATGACCAAATTTCTTCAAAATGTCTTCATTAATAGCATGTAAACATAGGAATTAATTAGAAAATAGTCACCAAGATCTTGTCTTGATGAATTTTCCCTCAAATAGCTTATAGTCTACAAATATCTTTGGCGACATGGACGCGCTTTGCAGACTGGACCATATTAACTATTTTGGGAGGCCAGGCTACAGGAGCTGGTAAAGTGTTCACTTTTCTCCCAGTCTGCAAAGCGCGTCCATGTCGCCAAAGACCAGTCTGCAGAATATGGAACATTTTTCCAAGACTCTCTGTGGGAGTTTTTGATTGAATTTTTAGAAAATTGGAGATCTCTGCGGGAGATCTTAAATTAATTCCTATGTTACCATTAATTTAGCTACAGGAGATTTTGAATTAATTCCTATGTTACCATTAATTTAGCTGCGGGAGATTTTGAATCTGCTGCTGAGAGTCAGAGAATGACTCTCTCAAAATAAAATTTCTGTGGGAGAAGAGACATCAGACACATTCTACAGACTGGGCCAAAGATCTTTGGAGACTATATTTGACTATAAAATTTGAGGGAAAATAAATCAAACAAGATTTTGGTGACTTTATTCTAATTAATTCCTATGTTTACATGTTATTATTGGAGACATTTTGAAGAAATTTGGTCATTTTGGAGACTAATTTGAAAAAATTTGGAGACTAATTTTGTCGTGAAATATGAAATCTTGGTGACAGATTTGACACACTTTGCAGACTGGCTGTTCTCCAAGAAATTTTCCATTTTGGCTTCTGTTCTCAGTAAAAACATGTACCTAAATATAGGTCAAAATTAGTGATTTACTGATTGTTATTTGTTCACACAGAAAATGTTAAAAATGTCCCATACCTATTCTGTTTTCTGCAGAATGGGCTGGAACTACCGAACTGGTAAAGTGTTCTCAAAGAAATCCTCATTTTTGTCTTCTGTTCTCACTTCTCACCAAAATACTTGGAAATTAAGAAGAATCAAGAATACATGCAATTGTCTTTTTTATTTTATTCTTTCATATAAACAGGTATCATATTATTCATATACCTACCTAATCAATTAACTAATCCTAATCATAACAAAATCACAACCTGAAGCTGAACAGTAGGTTAACCATAATTTCTTGAATCAATAGCTATAGGACGTGCCTATAAAACAATGTCAACAAAAATCACTACATTAGGATTTTTACCTTTAAAATTATTATTTATCAAAAAGAAATATTCCAGATCACAGAACATTGAATAAGAAGAAGCTCAGATCGAACGTGTACACATGGTGTACCCAGTCGTAAAATTCCAACCAATCACGTCCATTGATCGCTGACGTCACTATAAACACTCTCTCGAAAACAGTTTGAGCGTGCATTCTACCTCAGCTCATTATCTTTGCTGGGAGTCATATTTTCCTACCAAATTATGTACAAGATTATCTATATTCTATAGCCCAGCTACTAAGCAATAATAAACTAATCTTCTTTGCAACAAACACAAACTGACACCATTTCGGCTGTAATACGCATTCAAAATATGGACTCAAACAGAACTGGTGAAACAAAGCCTCTGATTGGCTGAGTGGCTCTAGTTTAAGTGACGTCACTGTAAACGCAACGGCACTGAAGAGTAATGTAATGGGATTTACACTTCTTCTATTCAATGTTCTGTGTTCCAGATGATAGCAGCGCAGAGATTCTAGAGAATACACTGTGAGAAAATTAAATCAAAATCCACTCATATCATAACTATACCTAATAAGTCAATTAAAGAAAAACGCAACCAGTTTTTCTATTTATTCCTATCTAAATTAATGGAAGCGTAGTGCTTTGTTATAAAAGACAACATCTACCTAACGGCTAACTGATAAGTTTTTATTTACACCTCAGACTGAAAGTTTACAATAGTTACCCATAAAATTACAAATACAGTTTTCTATGATAAATTTTATTTTCTATTCCAAATTAAACATCTCAATCGAATAATTAAACTGTGTAGTATAAACTCAGGTACTGTCAGGCGTCAGACATGAATTTGATACGACAATTAGAATTAGGTAAGTACCTATCAAATTAACTCCATTTATCATTAATCTGTATTCAAATTACCTATCTAATAGAATGTACAGTAATGCGCCACTCAGCTTTTAGATACGTATCGAATGGTCCGGCCTGATCAACTATAGAAGACCTCTTGCAAACACTGAACATGGACGCTGAATTATTGAAAACAGTAGGTAATCCACTAAAGTCTGAAGTGAAGATCAATGTGTTTCTTCGTAGATTCCCTTTTCAGCGGATCCGTCCTCCTCAGCTCCTGTTCACTTTTTCATGCTTATACCTCTGCCATTACAAGAAAAACAGTCACAAATTTCTTTTATACACCTACCACTTAGCTTAATTTCTTAAAGGTCCTCTCCAGGCTCCGGGAAAAAAATAAGTTCATTACATAATATTTTAGAACTAAGGTTTACGATCATTATCCCGCATACAATTCGGTTCAGTATATATTTTATTATTTGCTTTTAAAGGTCCTCTCCAGGCTCCGGGAAAAAAATGAGTTTATAACATAATACTATAGAACTAAGGCATAGTAAACAGAATAGTATAGTACCCCAGTTACATGTATTATTCAAATTTATTCTGGGTAGGCTGTGACGTCATGTATGTAAACAAGAGGTCACGTCATAGTAAACAGAATTGCTGTGGGTCACGTGGAATAGAGAATTAAGATGGCGGCCAACGCGACCGATCTGACTAATGATCTAATTATCTTCAATAAATCGTCTTCTTCAAGACTAAAAATTTGTTACTATTTTGGGTATAAAAAGACCAGTAGCAATTTCATCAACAGTCATTTTTCAATTTTCGTCCGTATGACTATAGAGATTGGATAATAGCATGCGGTGATGTGGAATTAAAAAAAAATATCACCGAAAACGTTATTTAACAAAAGTTGGGTGTGTTGCAGCCATCTTTTGTGTTTGTACTGTACGTACAAACCATTAATTGTTGACATGTGACGTCACAGCCTACCGGGACACGCGTAATATCCCCCCTATAGCTCTGGGATACTATATATTCTCTGTACTGTGACTAAGGTCTACGATCATTATTCTGCAAACTGCATACAATACGGTTCAAAATATATTTTATAATTTGTTTTTAAAGTTTTTTAAAACTCTGTGAGCAACAATTAAGCGAATCACTAATCTGATGCTCAAGAAGAAGATTGTACACTCTTTGTTTTGATTACAAATTTGAATTTTATAAACAAATCATGCGTTTTCGGCTTTTATTTAAATTATTTAGATTTTAATTGTTTCTTAAAGTATATAAACGTTTCTATTATAAGTTCATTCAATATTATACCTTTACACGAATATTGAATGGATTTATTAAACCTAGTACCTAGTTGACAATCAAAACAAATGGTGTACATTCATTTTCTTCAGGCTGAAAATTTCTTAAATTAGTAAGTCGGAAGTAAAATAGGTTTTGTAGAGTTTTGATTTTAAAAATCTTTAAAGGTCCTCTCCAAGCAAATATTTTTATTGCTTTATTTAACGAGGCTAATGTTTCTTATCATTTTGCTGCAAACCGCATCGAATTTGGTAGCATATTTTTAATTTTATATGCTTTTAAATATTTTTATAATCAAAACTCTACAAAACCTACTTTACTTCCGACTTTCTAATTTAAGAAATTTTCAGCCTGAAGAAGAAGAATGTACACCATTTGTTTTGATTGTCAACTAGGTATGGTTAAATAAATCGATTTAATATTCGTATAAAGGTATAAAATTGAATGAACTTATAATAGAAACGTTTATATACTTTAGGAAAAAATTAATATCTAAAATAAAGGCCGAAAACGCATGATTTGATTATAAATTCAAATTTGAAATCAAAACAAAGAGTGTACAATCTTCTTCTTGAGCATCAGATTAGTGATTCGCTCAATTGTTGCTCACAGAGTATTAAAAAACTTTAAAAACAAATTATAAAATATATACTAAACAGAATTGTATGCGGTTTGCAGAATAATGATCGTAGACCTTAGTTCTATAATATTATGTTATAAACTCATTTTTTTCCCGGAGCCTGGAGAGGACCTTTAAAAGCATATAAAATTAAAAATATGCTACCAAATTCGATGCAGTTTGCAGCAAAATGATAAGGATAATTGATAAATAAAGCAATAAAAATATTTGCTTGGAGGGGACCTTTATAAAGTTTTTTAAAGGTCCCCTCTACTCTAATTTTTTTATTTCTCTTTGCATAAGAACTAATGTTACTGATAAAAACTGCTAACTATTTCAAATTTGGTTCTATAGTTTTATTATAATATGTAATTTAAGATTTTTTTTCCGTTCTTTCTACTACACCTCTATACTTTGCATCTATATCACTTTATTTTTGACCGATGTTCAATTTCCCATCATTTAACATGCATTAGGGCTTAGGCTAATTCTTATGACCAATTTTTTAACAACATATCATGCAGACACTGATACACAGATGTAAAGTAATTGGTATGGACAAATTTAAGCTGACTCAAACTATGGTGCAAACCCTGCCTTACTCAGATTTACTGTTACTTATTTTTAATATTATAGGTACATAGACTCTAGCATAGCTAAGCCGGTATTAGCGTATCCATAATCCGTCCTATCCTCGTCAGTTACGGTAGGTATTCTAAGATTCACTTTAATATTTATCGTAATAGTGTAGTTCTAAGACAATGGATTCATATAAAGAATTCAATTACCTAATTAAGTATTTCTTACTAATCGTTTTGATATATCATAACATTTTCCGATATTGAGAACTGTTAATTTTTATACCTTCTATTTGAACGCAGATCTGTTATTTGAAATTTTGAATAGGTATGCGCTATGTATTAACGAACGAATATCCTACTCAAGTATACGGGGGGCTTCTTCTTCTAATGAAATTATGAATCTCAGAATGAGAAAAAATGAAATGCAAATATTTCTTATATAATTAATTGTGAACAGAATACTTAATCGATTTCAATTCTGTTTACTGCGATATGTTATATATATAACCTTAGCTCTACAAATTTAAAGCAATACCAGATTTTTTTTAATTTAGAGTGGAGAGGACCTTTAATACTCTGTGAGCAACAATCGAGCGAATCTCCAACCTGACGCTGAGAAAGAATTAGATTGTACAATGTACACTCTTTGTTTTGATTTCAAATTTAGATTTTTAAACATAAAGTGCGTTTTTGGCCTTCTTTAAGATATTTATTGATTACAAAAGTATATAAACGTTTCTATAATAAGTTTATCCAATTTTAAACCTTTAAACGAATAACAAATAGATTTATTAAACCAAATACCTTGTTGATAATCAAAACAAATGGTGTACATTCTTCTTCTTCAGACTGAAAATTAGAAAGTCGGAAGTAAAGTAGGTTTTGTAGAGTTTGGATTATAAAAATCTTTAAAAGCATATAGGATTAAAAATATGCTATCAAATTTGATGGGTTTTGCAGTAAAATAATAAGAAACATTAGCCTCGTTGATTTAAGCAATAAAAAAATTTACTTGGAGGGGACCTTTAAGTATTAAACTGAAACTAGCTTCTATTATCCAAAAAGATGAGTAAATTTCAGAATAACTTTTCTTTTGATCCAGTACCTATAACCGTATAACATCAGCTTGAACACTGAAACTTTCGATGTTTTGAATAACACCAAATGTTGTTATTGCTTTAGATAGTTCCCACTATCAAATCCAGATGGCGCTTTTAAAACGGAAATTTCTGAGAGTGGTGTATCTTATTCTTATTGTAGTATAATATCTTTGTGTGGTATTTATAGATTGTTTCAGAATTGCTTCTCCGAATTGAAACAGCGCTTTGGACTGAGTTTTTATTTATTATCTTGTGAAAGATACGAAAGAGCACTATGAGCAACAATTACAGTGATCCTAATTAGTCAGTCAGGATTCCTTGAATATGACTTTTCATCGGCTTCATCTGCATCACTCGTCCTCTTCATCCGCTTCAGTCATTTCCTCTTCTCTCAATTTGTCCTCTCTTCCTCCACATCTTCATCATCACCTCGCTCTTCTCCCCTCCTCTCTGAACAGAAACTCTCCCAACACAGCCTGTCTCTTCTCCACCCTTGGTCTCTGCAGATCCAACACCCCCATATTCTCCTCCTCCAGCTCTCCACACTCCATCACAAAATGCATCAGGTCTTCTGTCCCCCTCCCTCCACATATCAAGCACCTCTCCTTTTCTCCCTTCCTCCCTCCCTCCCCCTGTCTCCCAGTCACAAACAGTTTGTTCTAGCTCTGAACCATATCCTGTCCCTTTCTCCTCCCCGTAGTCCTTCCCCAGCAAACATGTCCGAATCTATTCGATATCGGGTTGTGTCTAATTCGTTGCGCTGGTAGCGCATGCCGGTAATAGATATGAAATACACTTAAATTATATATCTAACTGAATGTATCTAAATTATTTGACTGTTTAGAAATCTAAATTGTTTCTATCATCAGTATCCAAATATATTCACTCTAGTCCGCATCGTTTATTTTCTATTCAGAAATTGTTTAATGCATATTGACACAATTAACACTAGTAAATAGATATCTATTATATTATTGAATTCCGTTTTAGTGTTGCATCTCTAATCTAAAAATGTATCTAAACGATGCGATGTCTCTTTTTTATTACTATTTTAGAAATGAAAAATGAAGATTCTAAGCGTCATTTAGAAAGAGTTCTGTTCTGACACAGTATAATGGTATCAACAATCCCTCGAAACAGTTTCCAAATATCTTCAAATTAGATATGATTTTTGTATCGCATTTGGTGTCTATTCCATTACTAAAACGCTTTCGTTTATATCTCTTTTATTTATATGAGTGTTGCATCGCTAATCTAAAAATGTATCTGAACGATGCAGAGGGATCGATTTGTTTTTTTTACATCGAAAGTGTAGAGCACGATGTATCGTTTAAAAATATAATTGACACGACTATGTTTGCTGGGGTGTTTCAGTGTTTGTGACATTGATGACAGTTTAAAGTTGTGAATTTATGAAAGGTTTTAAAATCCATCCATAGATAATTCTCACTCAGTATAGGTTAGTAATATATAGATACTTAGTTCTATAATTATTGTGTTACATTGAACAAACAGACATTTTAAGCTCAATGAACTATTTTAGGTAGTAGGGTACAAGTTCCAAGTTATTGGTTGGTTCTACAATTTCGGTCACGTTAGAAAAGAAAATATTATAATTATTATTTAACTTCTATTCTAATTGGTATCATGGATTCCAATTGAAAATAAAAGTTAAATAATACAGAATTTTATGTGTTCGAAAATATGAAACCGTGCGATAACACAGAACTTACCCTAAGACGGGACATGTTGAATTTCTGAACCAATTGCTTCTAATAACCTCTTCTGAATTATAAGTTTGATTTTTTTTTAGTTGCCGTGAAATAATCACGAAAAACTTGTCTCCATTTCTATGTCTACGAACAGTAATCATTTCGAGATATATCTCAAAATAATTACCGCTTTAATTAAAGCTAGGCCTCAGCGTATATCAATTTTTTTTTTATTATTCAAATGCATCCAGATTGGCAGAGTGGTGGCGTTCCAGAGCCCAGAACTGCATGGCCCACGTTCGATACCCAGACACATCACTTCATTTCTCTCCATTTATTTGTATGTATAATATTAAAATTAATAAAATTGATATACCCCCAAACGTAAATTGCCCTCTATGTAACAAAAAAGATGTAGGTAAGTAATACAGTTCGATATTTTAAAGGTCCTCTCCAGGCTCCGCAAAAAAATGAGTTTATAACATAATATTATAGAACTATTGTAGTGACTCACGTCATACATTCTTATATATAATCCTTAAATATAAAATACTAATCATAATTCTCCTTATCTTTATTTTATTAATTATCTTATTTTAACAGCATGCTCTTCCTTAAGGTTAACTTAATTCTCTTTAATAATAAATAGAATTTCCTTCTTAATTGTAATACAAATAATCTTATTTTCAAACAACCATCATCACACGCACACCTTATATTTGTTACCGATAGTAACAACCCTCGCGAAGCTAGAAAGTTTGTAAACAATGTATCCACTAGGCCTAAGAAAACAAAGCCCTCTTTGGAATATTCTGCGCCAACTGTCAGTATAGACGCTGAACTAGTTAAATAAACACCTGTGTATAGTTCTTAAACTTTGTGATTCGTAATTTCATAGACATATATCATTTGATATACTTATAGTCTATTCTCATTGAGAATTCCTTCTTTACATTGGTGATAACATTTTCTTACTTTACAGACCTAGGAAACTTATTAATTGTTAGTAAAATACTAGCTTGGTTATACAAACTTATGCCCAATATATACCTACCCTCTTGACGCTCATCTATGAACACTGAACATCGTTGCTACTTCTTCAGCACAATATCTTCAGTTTCATCATCCCCAATAATTGGGTACAGTATAAATATATAATTTCATCTTTCTTTATATACAGCTTATTATATTATCTGTCATAATATAATGAATATTTACTATTCTATAATTCTTATCTTACTTACCATATCATTGAATGCAAATATTTAAATAACAAGTATACTAAATATGGCAGTGCCTTAAATAATAGTAATGTATTCAATATATGTAATATTAGTTATTATCAGTACTAGATATTATGTGTACATAATATACGCATAGCGTAAAGCTTGGTCAGTACGCTTTCTATGAGTGACGCTATCAAAGAAAACGAAAAGCCTCAAAGCCTTAAGGGGTACTGCCTCAGATATTAAATCTCACCAACCTTATCGGTAGTAAGCAATTTTCTTTTTAACTGACTAAGTTCTTATAATCTCATTTATTTTAATATTCTAAATAACTCACTACTATTTCATTTGAGTAACTTTTGGTGATTACTAGACAATTGTTTAGTAAAGAATTTATTTATTTAAAGTAACGTAATCTAACCAGAGGAGTGAAAATAATATACAAATGCAAATATTGATATCCTTCATGATTTGCAGGAATTAGTCTACGCAACTAGTACTACGCCGCAATTACTACTACGCAACTCAGTGGTAATCATTCTCAGTCACAGGTTCGACTGATATATCAGCTATCAAGCGTATATCCTTCTCCTCAACGTGGTAAAGTAGAGGATACCCCAAGCCTTGGCAACGCAAGCACCAACGCTAGCACACTCGTCTTCGCAACCTACCTCACTCAAGACGAGCTCTGAATTCTCACTCATTACTCTCAAAGTTATGTTATTGATATTTAAGTAAATTATTACTAACAATTAAACATTTTATTTTCATGCAGAAGTCATTTATTTAGAGCCAAAGAAAAGTATTGAAATATCATTATAATTAAAGTAAAGGAAAAAGAAAATATAATAAAAATAAGTATCATCTAAACGAGTTACAAAACTATAAGGTCTAGGATCATTATTCTGTGAACCGCATTCAATTCGGTTCAGTTTATATTTTATAATTTGTTTTTAAAGTTTTTTATACTCTTTGAGCAACGATTGAGCGAATCACTAATCTGATGCTCAAGAAAAAGATTGTACACTCTTTATTTTGATTACAAATTTGAATTTTATAAACAAATCATCGTTTTCGGCTTTTATTTTAGATATTGATTGTTTCCTAAAGTATATAAACATTTCTATTAATTCCGCCAAACTAACTTAATTATAAAGGGTTACATAGTTCGAACAATACGTGGCGCACTTGAATGCAACTTAAAATAATTGACAAAGTAAAAAAAAGAGAAGGTGGAGATATTCAGACATCGCTACAAAACTATAACTAAAAATTATAGCATCTAATTGCAAGGGACTTCAGAAGAGAAGAAGTACAAAGAATGGGTAGTAATGAAAATTCAGTACAGCAGCAAGCTATAAATAAAGCTATTAACTATTTAAGGAAATGGAATTCAGAAGAGAGGAAATAAAAAAATGTTTAGAATAGATATGGCTAAAACTATTGTGACCATAACAAATAGGGAAGAAAGAAATCTAAAGGAAAAAAGTATTTCACAAACAAAACCCAATTTAAAACACTATTAACACATTAATATTAATAGCAAATCTAATTCTTCACACATTTCATAAATTCAACGGTCAACCTTCCTTATTTGATATCAAAGATTCGTGAAATTATTTCTAAGTGTTATTACTCTTAACAGTGGTGCTAGGAATATTGCCATTTTGGGAAATTGCCACTGTGGGAAAACTGCAACTGTGGGATTACTGCCACTGTGGGATAACTGCAACTGTGGGATAACTGCCATGGCATGCACATATATAAATGCATACTGAACTATTTTTTCGAAAATCACAAAAATCATAGGCACTGAATGCAATGTTTTACAATGTGTACATCTCATTTTGACTTTAACTATGAAAAACTTTCATGGCACCATCCTATATTTATCATTTTATTTCCTATTTTCTAAGTTCCTGACTATGCTAGTTAAAATGCGACTCCTTTTCAGTCTCCCCTGGAATAGTTTTCAATCCTTGCAATTATAGAAAATATTCTTTTTAGCATATACATCAGTGAGATATACAATGAAGGGTGAAACAATTTACCTACTGAAGAATTAACACGGTTTAGTTGAACATACGTTTCTTGTTATTGATAGAAAAATATAGTCTTTAGAAAAATAAACATAAACTTACATACTACACAGTTAGCTAAACAATCATTTTCGTTCGATAGGTAGAACACAGAAAAAAGTTCTGATTCATATTCAGGCGGGCCTCGCTTTAAGAACACCCTGCTTTAATAAAAAGTTGTACTTATTTCATTATTTTGAGACATGTCTCGAAATAAGAACCGTTCCTAGACATAGAAAATGGAGACAATTTTCTGCAATTATTTCACCGTAACTAAAATAAAAACTTCAAAATTACAATCTAGATGAGGTTATTAGAAGCAATTGGTTCAGAAATTCAACATATCCTATTTTAGGGTAAGTTCCGTGTTATCGCACGGTTCACATTTTCGAACACTTAAAAATCTTTATATAATAATCATTATTTTTTTTTTCAATTGGTTTCCATGATACCAATTAGAATAGAAGTTAAATAATAATTATAATATTGTCTTTTCTGACGTGTCCGAAATTGTAGAACCAACCAATAACTTGGAACTTAGTACCCTACTACCAAAAATATTTGATAGAGCATAAAATTGCTGTACAGCAAAACCTCGTAGTAGACCAGCCTCTTAGTAGACAAACCTATTAGACCAAGAAATTTTTGAAACTGTACTGGAAAAAACCTCGTACTAGACAAAACACAATTTTTGTCACCTGACAGTTATGCTAGTGTAAATATTACAAGGAGTAATAATTACAATACTGTTTTAAAGTTAAATTTATAATTTGAATAATGTATTATATTTATTTATGCTGTCTATAGGATAAAACATAGTGCAGAATCGGTTTAAGATTTGATGGTAGAGTCTGTGCTAAAATAATTGATGTGAAAAGTAATAGAAAACTAGAGACAGTGAAGACTATTATAATTTCATAAGATGATAATTTAATTGAAAAAAAATATCATATTCATTTTAATTGAAACAAAAAATTCAGTTTCAAAATTTATTTCCCTTCAACATTGGTATGTTAGTCACCATTAATTTGGCATTAAAGTTATCATAAACAAATATAGCTATCAAAATATTAAAGTCACCGCTTTACTTTTAGAGAAAACGATTTTGGTCTAGTAGGAAACTAATAAAGCGAGTTTCTTACTAGACCAAACAAACTTGGAACGTAACTCTGGTCTACTACGAGGTTTTGCTGTTTGTTACATGCAGCACAATAATTATAGAAATCTAAGTATCTATTAATTACTCACCCATACTGAGTGAGAGTTAAGCTATGAATGGATTTTAAAACATTTAATAAATGCACGACTTTAAACTTTCATCACAGTCACAAACTCTGAAAGACTATACAGTATATATGGGCCATAAAAATGTTTCCGCTTTTCAAATACTTTTAAATCGTTAGCCAATGGACGAAAAAACTGTATCTTGGTCACTTTTTCTCCACCTCTTATTAATTGTAATATTAACAGGTAAAAACAATTTTGAACTGATGGACATAGTTTAAGAACAGATAAGCAAAGAGTGAGGGTGATTATTCTGATTCTACTTATTAAATGGCAGTGAATAAAAGGGAAAAAATATATAATAGCAGACATTTTAATACAGGGTGCTTACACTTCTTCCTTAGAAGCTGTTTGGAAACTGAACAACTTCAGTAACATTTTGATCATATTGAAATTTTCACTGGGAATATTTGCTCTTCGCTTATTAATTGCATGGTTAAGGCTCGCTTCACACTTGAATTTTTAGCAGCGCGAAAAAAGCTCTTCTTAAAATGTGTTTACAGATGCGTTTTTTTATCTCTAAAGTAAAAATTTAATGTGATTTTTTTCCATCAGCGATAAAAAAATGCAAGTGTAAACACATTTTAATAGCTTTTTCCCGCGGTTTAAAAAATGCAAGTGTGAAGCGGACCTTAACCATGCAACGAATAAGCGAAGAACGAATATTCAGAGTGAAAACTTCAATGTATTAGATTTATTTTTGAAGGTGGGAATCCAGTGATTTTATGAAAAAATCTTGAAAGCCTATAAATAAAGGAATTTAAATAAAATAAAGAAGAACTCCGTTTATTTGAGGGATCTGTCAATCTGTGTGAACAAAGGATTAAGATTAGATAAATGACTAACGCGATTTTTTACGATTATTGTAAAACTGAAAGATATGATTCAAATAAAGTACACTGTAGTTAACTTAGTGGAACACAATTTTTTAGGCCACGACGGGTATAAGGTAGAGATAGACTTCAGCCCACTGTAGCAATCATTTGTGGAGTATTCTATAATATTTAAAGAAACAGTTAAGAGTTTGCTTTACCACATTAAGGTATCTCAAAATAATTGTAAGATTATTATCTTGAATAGTTAATGCGCAAAGCAGAAAATATTTACCATGAGTCTCAAAATCAGAGATTTTAGACTATTATTTATTTCAATTAGGTCGAAACCATTTCAATTAAAGCAATTTAATAATTCAATGAAGGTAGCCAGATAATAGTTATTTCAGGGGTAAAGAACCCCAAAAGAAGCACAGGTTCAAGTGGAAAAGAATGGAAATAAAGCAAAGATCAATTCGGTACTGGCGGTACTGTATAAAACAGCCACCGACATAAAGTTCTTTAATGTGACGTACAGCGCCCTCTAAATTTCAAAATTATGAGAAATCATTATAATCTATTGTTTTCATATTTCATAGAATTTAACAAACTAACTAGTGAACATATTTACATCCTACATAATATATATAAATTTCAATAAATGAGATCAAAATGTCACTAAAGTTGTTCAATTTCCAAATAGTTTCCAAGGAAAAAGTGTAAGCACCCCTGTATTATAATGTCTACCATTATAATTTTTTCCTTTATTCACTGTCTCTTAGTAAGTAAAATCACAGAGTTAGCTCTAAGAATAACCTTTGCGCAATGACAAAAAAATCACCCTCACTCTTTGCTTACCTGTTCTTAAACTATGTCCATCAGTTCAAAATTGTTTTTACCTGTTTATAGTACAATAAGAGGCGGAGAAAAAGAGACCAGAATACAGTTTTTCGTCCATTGGCTGACGATTTACAAGTATTTGAAAAGCGGAAACATTTTTGTGGCCCATACTGTATTGTTATTAATATGTTTATATATTTACTCTGACTATAAAACAAATTATTTTTCTATAACTCATAGAAAATGAGATGTGTAATCAAGGAGTTACAATTATAAATTTCTTGCTACTCTTCTTCGCTATTATTACCGTTTGGTAATTGAACTGAGTTGTGATTTGGTAACTATAAAGCAGGGGATGCCTGTATATTCTTTTGCATACAAATTTGAATAAATATCCTTATTACAATCATCGAATGAGTACTTAAATTAGCCCATAATTATATCAGTAACAAATATACTTCATGGGATATCAAAATTTGTTTATTTAAAAGTTTCTATCACTCCACTATTTTTTTATTACTCTATTACGGTTTATAGAACTATAAACCATTTAAAATTAGGTTCTATAATTTTTTTAATCATAGATGTTAATAAAATAGACGATATAAAAATGTATTTAATTCTACTTTCTTTGTAAATATATTTATGTTCATCTTACTTAGCGAGTACATTTATAGAAGAATATGCTGTTGCGGGTTTAAGGTTTATACTCACTTCTCTTTACCAAGGTTCATAATAGGCTAGGAAGTAATGGTATTAGGGTATAGGTAGTATTTACCGGTAGGTGATTAATTGATTTAGATTTTTATGAGAAAATGTTTGAAACAATTCAATCCTACCTATATAAACTTCTAATTAGCCTACTTAAAACTGCACTAACTAAACCTAGATTTTAAAGGTCCTCTCCAGGCTCCGGGAAAAAAATGAGTTTATTACATAATATTATAGAACTAAGGTCTATGATCATTATTCCGCAAATCGCATACAATTCGGTTCAGTATATATTTTAAAGTTTTTTAATACTTTGTGAGCAATAATCGAGTGAATCTCCAACCTGACGCTGAGAAAGAAGATTGTACACTCTTTGTTTTGATTTCAAAAATTTAGATTTTTTAACGAACAATGCGTTTTTGGCCTTCTTTTAAGATATTAATTGTTTCTAAAAGTATATAAACGTTTCTATAATAAGTTTATCAAAATTTAAACCTTTAAACGAATAATAAATAGAATTATTAAACCAAATACCTAGTTAACAATCAAAACAAATGGTGTACATTCTTCTTCTTCAGACTGAAAATTAGAAAGTCGGAAGTAAAGTAGGTTTTATAGAGTTTGGATTATAAAAATCTTTAAAAGCATATAATATTAAAAATATGCTATCAAATTTTATGGAGTTTGCAGTAAAATGATAAGAAACATTAGCCTCGCTGATTTAAACAATTGAAAAATTTGCTTGGAGGGGATCTTTAAAGAAAGAGAAGGAAGAAGAAAGGACTGGGAATTCTGAACTGTAAAATTTGGCAAGCTTTAGTACACAGTATTACTATTATATAATATACAATATACACTAACAGCAATAATTATTATAGAAAATACATAAATAACACTCGTATAAATTTCATTTCAATTTCACGGCAGCGGTATATATTTCGGGGTACGGTCAATCGTTATGATTCGGGGTACCCCCCCCCCCCTCCTCCCTGCTTTTTTGATCCTTATTTACCTAGTTAAACAAATTAAGAACTACTTAGATAGAAATAACTGAGAGTTGCTAATGTAGTTTGTTGTATCCGCTAGTTTGTTGTACTGCACACTTCATGATTGTTTAATGGCCTGCCAGGGAGTTCGGGGGGGCGGCACGCCCCTCGATATATTTTATGTTCAATCAGTAATGAACTACAAAAGTGTCAATAATAAGGATTAAATAATATAAGTGAATAAGGATTAAAAAACTGGGGGGGGGGGGGGCTCATGACCGAGGGGGCTCTTGACCGAGGGGGGGGGGATAACCTACAACCATAAACTTCACTGGGATAAGTAAGTATTGAAGGTAGATGGCTTACTATGCTTTAACTTATTGATTACTGCTATTAATTAAATATTATGAGCTTATCATTTCACAAGGTAATGGAATCTAAAATGGAAGGATAGTTATTCATTATGATTAATAGAGAGATTTAAGTCACTGTTGCTGCATGGAGTTCATAATTGAAAAGTTCAATTGTTGCCATGGTTTGTACCTATACATAGATTTCCAGCTTGCGCCACTGGTTCATATTTTTTTAGATTTTATTCTTTAGAAATTATAGCAAGGCTGAAATCCCGTTACAATGTAATTAAATATTTCGAGTGGATTTTGCACTACTTTTCGACTTTACAAAGAAAGAAAAAGAAAATTTCACTTCTGACTGCTTCAAAACAATAACAAGACTGATAAAAGTATCACAGCTATCTATACCTACTCCTACCGCTTCCTGAATAACATTACCTTTAAAATAATTATTATGTCCTTTATTACTCCTCTTTGCCATGAGTTGATTTGAGCGATAAAAGTCAAAATATTCTTATAGATAGCATCATTGTAAAATATAAGCATATTGAACATTAAAAAATATCACAATTGTGTTTACGTAAGTGGAAGCATTTATTTAAATAAATGAACATATTTTTAACCGGTCGTTTAAGAAGAATACCTTCAAATTATCGCTCTAAATACATCATTTGAAAGGGGACATGTATGTCCTCTTAGGGCATATATGGTTGACATACGACGATATGAGAGATGGTTTGTAAGCTTTCTCTGTTCTTCTATTTATTCAATTAGAAAGTTGAATAATGAAGATTTAGTGTGAATAATTTTAATATAATTAATTACGAAGCGAATATTTGTTCAATTTCTTCTTCTGTTAACTGTGATAAGTTATAGAATATACATATAACCTTAGTTCTACAAATCGCTTGTTTGCAGCAACAACGTCATAAACACAAAAACATGTATTTTAGAGTTATCCATATAGACATATAAATCATAAAATGCTGATTATTTTGGTAAAAAAAATCATCATTGTAACTTTAAAATGTACCGCTAGAGAGCCTAAATATCCTAACGATATACCATTAAATGTACGTACATTACAAGTACTAAAATGCCTCTCCTGAAAAACAGCTTTTTTGAAGTTATGACACTGTTCTCGCAAACAAGCGAAATTTAAAGAATTTCTAGAGAAATTTTGATTTAAAGTGGAGAGGACCTTTAAATACAATATCTAATTTGCTAATAAAGTTGCAGTTTGAATACCATGACATCACGTCAAAACAACTTAACTGTTAGAATTGTGATTCACTTGGTAATTTATTATTATTATCCTTATTTACTATTTCATTTTGTGGATAATAATTCTTAAACAGAGTGTACCTAAATCGAATTGGAAATACTAATTCTTAAAAATATTGCAGCCGAGAAATAATTTTTAGTTGGAACTAATAAACGGATTCGGTCGATCGAAAAGCATAATTACCTTCGCAGAGTGTGGAAGGTAATTTATTTATTGTTACTTTCACAGATGTTTTAGGTTGCATTTATTGATTTATCATCTTATTTTTCGTGCATTACTAAAAAAGTATTCAACCAAATTGCCAGAAATTCGGTGACACTATTAATCCAATGTCCGGGAACCACTTTATTAGATTTAGAGAGCTAACGGGTCAAAGGTTTAAGATTAATCCTTTACCTCTTATATTCCTCCTATACCTCTTATATATCTCCTATACCTCTTATATTACTCCTTTACCTCTTATATTACTCCTTTATCTCTTATATTACTCCTTTACCTTTTATATTACTTCTTTACCTCTTAT